>ML399678.1:0-23209 GCA_005239525.1 Nicotiana knightiana | reverse complement strand
CCGTTACACTTCACTCTCCTCTCCAAATCCTCTCTAATCCTAACCCTAACTCTCACCTCGCCGCCTCTCATATGTCGTCAACCATGGTGATTCCTCACAACCCTCAGGCCTCTCATGGCTCTCTTATGCCGGTATTTCTTGTCTCTAAGGCCCTCAAGGGACGAGGGTCAGTCCACTCACACCATGGGCATGCTCTTGCCTATTTTAAGCCGCCATGGCTCGATCTTAAGTAAGATCTTTCTATTTTTGCCTAAACCTATGGGTCTCTAAGCTGGTCTCTTCATCTCTGCGTTATATTAGGAAAAAACTATTTTCATCTCTTGAACTTCTCAGATCTGTACAGATCTGAGATGGATCGAACTGTTTTCCATTTGTTTTTACGAACACCCACTTTCATCTCTTGAACTTCTCGGATCTGTACAGATCTGAGATGGATCGAACTGTTTTCCACTTGTTTTTATGTAAACCTTCTGATTTTCATGTTCATTTCTTCCTAACTAGGGTTTACTGAAAATCATCTTCTCCAAAAGTTTTCCGATTTTGAATGTTTAATCTTCTGTTCTTATGTGCTTTTGACCAATTTGTGTTGAGTTTGCATAAACCCTAGTCTATTTATGCTAAAACTCCATTTTTTCTTATACTTCTATTCGATTCTGGGTTTTTCGTGTTACTTGTGACATTGTTTCGCTTTTTGCTTCGATTGTGAGTCTTTCAATGTCCCTAGTTGTATTGATTCACTCTGTATCTTTGACCCACTCGATTTTCCTTAGTCAAATTCATCGATTTGTGATTTCTACCCTAATTAATCTCTATTAGGTTTTTTTGAGTCAATTTTCCGGATTAATTTCTATGTGTTTCTGAAACTTTACTTAGCTTATTCTCCATTTGTGGAAGTTGATATCTTTCCTCCCAGAAAGCAGTATAACTTTGCACTTTTGACTAAGTTGCTCTGTTAATATTCATGTGCATAATTCTCGTTTGTTTCCTTGTTTAAGACCTTACTTATTTATCCCTACCTTATGTAATTGCCTGTATAACTATGGATTCTAACTGATTCCTTATTTGGTTTGATTGTGATTCTTTCCTTAATTGAATCCTTGTTATTACCATTTGATCAATTGCCTTAATTAAAGGAGCTTATTCTGGCTCCCTTATTTGGTTTGATTTGAATTTCTTGCCTTAATTGAATTCCTATTATTACTGTTTGAATCATTTGCCCTTAGTTAAAGGAGTCTATTTCGAAACTCCTTAGGTTATTGAATTATGTGACTTCCTTAATTGCTGGCTTCTGATTTCTTTTTACCTTGTTTGTCCTACTCTTAAACTACTATATAAACTCTCTTATTTTACCTCCCAAGACATGAACACATTAGTTCAAAAAGCTCTCTCTCATACTCAAAGATTTTCTGCTCTCTTTCTTTCTTTGTTACTTACTTACTACTGTTCTGAATTAACCGGCTGCAAGCCAAGGATAATATTGTGCTCTCCTATCCTTCACTTTGTGTTTACTATCCCGTTACTGGTATGTTCTGATTTCAATTCAAGTCCCAAAACCAACATGTTTCTGTTACTGCTTCCATTTCTCATATTTCTGATTTTTTTCTATCTATGGTTTATTGTTCAACATGTAATTGACATGTCTACATCATTGTTCATATAGCATATTATGTTATGCCCCACTCCCCTTTGGGATCAGTATGCTTATGAATATGTTACCCCCTTGTAGTATGTCCCGATATGATCTGCTCTATCTCATGTTTACTTATTTTCTATCATGAAACTTTCTTTGCAAAGAAATTTGTATCCTAAATTGTCTTGATTCTGTGTTGATTATGAAATTCATGATGTGTTGATATCATTAGCTATCCCCTAATCCCCATAAACCCCCTACAAGAAATTCTATGATCTTGTATACTATGTGCTCTATGTGTCCCTAGTTCCTATCACCCCTGTATGAAGGACTGTGATTTGAATGTGTTGAATCTGTTTGTGCTGTGATTAGTCTACTGTTTGTTAATTGTTCTACTCTTGTCAACAAACTATTTTTTTACTAAACAACTCTCCTATTTTATAAAACTGTTTCAACTAAGTCTTTTCCAAATGATGTCCTTCCTATTAAAACCTTTTCAAAACTATGTCAAGCACTCTCACTCTACTCTTAGGTCCTAAGGTTCTGCCCCTCCAGTGTATGACTGTCTTGGGATTCCTATGAAATCCCTTTGAACTCTAGTGCATTGGGGTTGGCCCTTCCACACTGCACTTACTCAAATATGGTTATGAAATCTAGGTGTGAGCACCGCCCGGGATCCCTTGAGGTCCTTAGGGAACTCTGACACACCCAGATATGAGAAAGGCTATGAAACATTTGAGCACTTGAGGTTCTGGGAATCTGGGCCTGTTTTTCAGGATCCCTATAGTTTAACTTCTTCTTTTCCTTTATCTATTTATGTAATTTACTCAGTTGGTCTGTAATTATTATTTGTAAACAGATATTGGGGATGGCTAGTGAAAAGGGGAGGGTAGCTATATATGTTATCAATATCAAGGGGTACAAACCATGCCTTAGGTTTACATTTCCTATATGTGCATTAGAATCCATGTTTATGATCAATACATTCTAAGCATGTCATGCATTAGATATCATGCCTTAGGTTTACTGCTTCAGCATCTCATTTGACCCTATTTATCACTTAGAAATCCAGCTTCAGGCTAAATAATAGCACCAACATAAAAATGTTGCTCCTGCACATCCTGAAATTATGTTGTAACTCCTGTGCATTTAGAAATCATGCTTTAGGAATTCTGCAACCATTATGCATCTCTATGTGCATAGTAGATACCATGCTTTAGGATCTCGCCCAGTCACACTCAGTTAAACTACTGATGCATGAAAAAGCACATAAGACGGTCTCATATTTGATCATCCTGTTTTAAGTAAACTGGTGATAATCCCTGTATTTTGCAACACCTTGAACAACATGCTTTTAGGTAAAACAACTTCTGAACTATTTTTTTAATAATTCTGGTAATTATTATGCACAATCCCACGCCTAGTCAAGCCTTAGGTAATTAATCTCTTTAAAAACTGGAAGACAGTTGCTTTGTGTTTACTGCTTAATGGTTAACTGGTTTTAAACTCAATAGGCAAACTGATTAGGTCCTGCTTCTGTGTTTATAAAATTGAAGTTGCATATCTTCTGTGTTCTGATTTTCACTTAGACATCATGTTTTAGGATCCTGCTTAATAATACTGCTCTTGTTTGTGTTTGAGACGTGCTGCTTATGTGCATTATCTGTGGAGGTAAATCTGAGCCTCTTAACTGCTTTTTCCTGTTTTTATCTTTTCAAATCCTATTTGTTCTTACCTGTCGCGTAGTATTTTCTCCTTTCAACCTTAGGGTTCTGTCTAGAACTGCCTATAGATAGAGGTCCTAAATCCCTCCAGGGCCATTAAGAAGGGATGGGTAACAGCACACATAGAGGTCGTTAAACAACACTCACTTTAATAACCGCTAAGGGGTGGGGAAGGGTAGATATGGATATGATGACGAGTGCGCTAATGCAACGTGTAGCCCCTCTTCTGAGGAGTGATTACTGGGCATTGTACCGATGTGATCCTATAGGATAAACGACCTAGGACCCCATATCTCTTACATATGTGTGTTTAGATCATAACTCTTTCAAACCTGGTATATGTATTTTTGGACTTTAAATTTTTTTAAACTTTAGCACATATGTGTGCTTAGACTGCGAATCTTCCAAAAATCTTTATTTGTTTACCTATATGTTTTGTTTGCTTATGTGCTACCCTTTTTTTTAAGAATTCACAAAGCCTGTTTGGCCAGGAACCACAGTTGTGGACTTTAAGGGGTGCCTAACACCTTCCCCTCGAAGTAATTTCAAGTCCTTACCTAATCTCTAGTTATTCAATTAGTGTTATTGTGACCCTTAATAGGTTCCCTAATGCACCTTAAAATCGTTAGGTGGCGACTCTTTAATTCCTTATCCCTTTCCTAAAAGGAAATGAGTTGTCCCAATAATGTCGAATACCCTGACCGACCCCGAAAGGGGAGGAAAGAGGGGGGGCGCGACAGGTAGCCCTTAGGCTTTATGGTCGAATGAGGATTTTTTCGAACTCGAAGTAAAGTAGACCTTAGGCCTTTGTATTTTTGCTTTCTTTTGTGTCTTTTTCAAAGCCTATTTTTGTTAAGGATTTCAGACGTCTCCGAACAGTAATAAACTGGTCGTAGCCTTTTAGTTCGGCTGTAGCAGTGTGCTTGCTTCCCCGAGGTATCCAGGCTTGTCTGAGACAATAGTCCCCGAGTGGGTATGGACGTGGCTTTTTAAAATTCGAGGGTTGCCTAAAAGGTCTTATGCCCTTGATTCTCAATGGTTCGATATGTTGGTGTTTTATTTTTCGGACGACAGTCCGCTAGTGTGGGGGTTATTATCCGAAATCTGGTTATGATCGGCTCTTGAGCTCATTTACATAATAGATCAAAAGTATGGAATTGTAAAGTAGAAAAAACTTTTTATAAGACATGAGATAATTGCAAGGAAAAATACTTCTCTTTATTCTTGTGAAAAAAGATTACACATGCATACATGTTTTGTTCCAGGGCTCCAGCATCCTATGTGGGCACGGTTTGTTCGATCGTTTTGCCCTTACAAGTCTCATCTGTTGAGAATCCGTTATTATAAAGTAATTTCCTCGCAACAAAGTTGACAACCAAGGGCAATGCCCCCCTCCCCCCAGTATTCGAGGTTGATTGTAGAAGAACCCCGGGTACTATTAGAACCGTCTTTGACATCGATTTGTGATCGGCCTTCGACCTTAAGTTAGTTCGATACACTGTTGCCTCTATGGTCTCCATTATACATTTGATATCGATCTCTATTTGACCTTAGTTCTTGGTCGATGTCCCTCTTGATTTTATCTATGGGCCTGATAGGATAAACGGACCCAGAAGGAACTCCCAGTTGATCATCTTTGACCCTGATCTTCGATTGGTATCGATTGTGCACATCGACCCAAGTAACAACTAGATATTCGATCAAATTCTACTTCAACCATTGTGAAGTCACTGAACTTTGAGCGTTGCGACCTTGAGTGAATGCTTGAACAACCCAATCGTCGGTGACCGGTGGTAAATCCATTCGTTCCATTTGAAATCGAGATACGAATTCTCTGAGCGTCTCATTGTACTTCTGTTTTACCTTGAAAAGGTCTGACTTCCTTGTTGTGACCTTAGTAGACCCGGCGTGTGCCTTTATGAAAGAATTTACAAGCATAGGAAACGAGTCAATGGAATTAGACGGTAAATTATGATACCATATCATAGCACCCTTCGATAGAGTCTCCCCGAATATTTTCAGAAAGACGGATTCGATCTCCTCATCTTCCAAATCGTTTCCTTAATTGCGCATGTGTAAAAAGTGACACGCTCGTTGGGGTCGGTAGTTCCATTATAATTGGGAATTTCTAGCATACGGAACTTCTTGGGAATGGGTTTAGGAGCCGCACTTGGGGGAAAAGGTTTTTGTACAAACCTTTTGGACATATCAGTGGTGCCCCCGGGATTTGATCGACCCTGGAGTTATAGGTTTCCACGTTCTTACCGTTTTCCTCGATCTTCTTTTCCCCTGTCTCGGTTCGCTTTGTCAGTTCTTCGAGCATCTTCATGATAGCATGATTGGTCTGTGATTCCTTCTCATTCTATTTCCTCGATGCCGATTCGACCCTGCTCGATAGGTGGTTCTAATTTTGGAGTAGGGCTATTTCTTCCTGTTGAGCCTGCATCATTTCGAATATCACTTGCATGTTGATCTCGCCATCTTCAGTGCCATGTGTGTTTTGAGTAGCTGATCATGTACCCTCGCGAACGCTACTTTCGGGGTCGACGGGCAAATATCCAGTGATGGCTACATGCGAACTGACGTCGACTGGATCTACAGCCGGAATTCCATCGAAGCTAGCAGGAGGTACAACGTTTCCTGGTGCAATGTTCTCATTTTTGTCGTGGTGGCTGATCTCATTGTTAATGTGTTGAGCTGCTGATCAAGAATTTGACATTTTTTAATACTATATATAATCAAATATATTTCAAAGAACAAGTGTAAAATAGTGTGGGTTACAAAATTTTATTCCAAACAACCATATTATCCTTAGCCCCGCGGTGGGCGCCAAACTGTTTGCTCTTAAAAATGGATAACAATTAAATATATAAGCGGTTTTAAGGATATGCAATTTCACTTGGCAAAACTGAGAAAATTCTTAAATTGATATTAGAAATTATCTGTAAATAAAATAAAGAAAACCAAATTAGATATGCAACTTTGGCCCTCGAGCTAGGTCGCCCTCAAACCAATCAAGTATGCTACTGGAAAATGTGAACTGAGCAACAAAGTATTGAAAGCTTAAGAGAGAAAATGTAATATATTGTTTTGTATTGTGTGAATGTAATCCTTACAAAATGATTAGAACCCCCTTTATATAGTAGAGGAGTTTTACTTATGGTACAACTCTAAATACAGTAAGAAATCCCATAATTGGGTGATTAACCGGCGTTGACTTGATACGTGCTTAGATTCCCGCCGTGATCCTTGCTCGATCGCAGATATCTTAGCTTTTCGTTATTTGGCTCGGCAGGCTTCCCTTGATCTTACTCAATCTCTATCCTGCTCGGTCTTCGATCTTGGATGACTTCGATCTCAATCGATCCCTGAGTCACGAACTTGGCAATCTAACTTTGAGTCATGGTCCGGTATGACATAAGGTCGAACCTCGGCCTGCCATACCCCGGTCTCGATTAATAATATAAAAAGGCAAGCCCGATCTTAACCGTATACAGATCTCAACTTTCTTTTAAGGAGTAAGGACAATTGAAAACATGGTCTAAGGAAGGAAGTCGACCAAATTCTTTGTTTGCCAAATCTTTGCTTCCTTCTCTAATACTGACAATATTGGCCATAAAGCCCAAGAAGAAAAAAGGCATATTTCTCCTTAAAATAATTTTGAAAACAGTTATTTATATTCTCTTAAACTAAAAATTTTATCATAGTTCTCTTAACTTAATAAAGTAAAGGTGTCAAATTTCGCCGAAAGGTGAAGAGAATTGTTTACATATTTTTATTTTCAGTTCAAAAAATTGTTTAGGACGGAGAAGTCATATGAACAGCGCGTGAGGGAGATGAAGAAGGAGCGATACTCCTCTTTGAGTGGAATTCGAATGGCATAGGATTGAGCTATACCAAATTTGAATCTAAAATTCTAAGACAGTAGGGTGTAGCGTGTTATTACCAACTCTCCGATTCTACCACTAAGTTTGGTTATAGCCCGACGAACCGTCCATGAAAGACATTACCTCATAACCAATAGTATCATCGATCATCAGCTATGGAATAAGTGGGAATTCATCTTTCAGACATGCATTGTTGAGATCCCTGAAGTCAACGCACACTCGAATCTAGACATTTTTCTTCCTTAAAGGGATAATACTTGAAACCCATGTTGGGTATTTAACTTCACGAATAAAACCACCTTCGATGAGTTCGTTAACTTCACTTTCAATCAAGGGAACCAAGTCCGGCCTAAAGTGCCTTTGAGCTTGTTTAACAGGACGAGTGCCATTCTTGATTGCAAGGTGATGGACTGCTACTTTTGGGTCCAAGTCAGGCATCTCTTTGTAACTCCAAGCGAAGACATCTTTAAATTTTACTGCCTCAATTCGTTTGACCGCAAGATTTAACCCCTTTAGCATGTTATGTTGGAGATTATATGATTCACCTTCATCTTTCTTCTTTTTAGGGACATATTGGAGCAGATGGTTATGAAGAGTGTTACCTAGTAGAATGTCGTCATTTGTGAATATAACATTTTCCTCTCACGTATTAACTTCATGAGGGATAGACTCGATGAGATTTTCTGGAGATGGTGCCAATGGTAGGTCATCACTCTTTTCTTTCCCTTTATCAGCATTGCAACAAGTGGCTTCAATACCATCACAGGAAATCTTCATGCGAAACCAACATGGCAAGTAATCCTCCAAGGTCACTGGATATCGTAGCTTTTTAGGGTGATACACCTCCACCTTTGCTTTCCCCAAATGCCTAATTGGATTCTGTTTTCTCGGTTTTTTTACCATCATTTTTCTTGTTGGTTGTTCTATTGGGTTTTTTCGTGGGCTCCTTCTGTGGCGCCTAGGACGAGTCACCAACGTCCTACCTTCATCATCATCAGTTTGATCGACTTCAGCGTTATTGTTCTCCAGTAGTTCTGCTTATTTACATTCTTTACAATCACATATTTCATTCGGATTGAATGAGCCAAAGGTGATAGAGACTTGGTTTTCACTCGCTTTCTCATCTTCAAGCACGATCCTCTTTTCACGAGCCAAGTCCATAACTTTGTCCTTGAGGAAAAGTACTTCTCTAGAGGGTGGATCACAAGTCGATGTTATTTGCAGTAATTTCGGTCATTCGTTTTACCAGCTTTATTTGGCTGCTTCATCTCCGGAAGCTCAATGAGACTTAAATCGAGGAGTTCTTCAAAAATTGCTGGCACATCAGAATCCAGAAATGGGTACTCCTTCTATTACATTTCTTTTAGAGTCAACTTCCCACTTGGTTTATCTTGAAAAGAAGTGGATTTCGTGCTCTGCTTCTTGCTCACCTTCGTTGGGAACTTCACAGGTGATGTGTTGACATTCATAGCTTATTTGTTTTCAGACACGGGTGTAAACTTGCTCCTTTTCCTGACTTCTTGTTTATTGTTCCCTTTGTGAGGCTAATAGATAGGTAGCCTTTCATTTCCAGCGGAGGCCATGCTTAACTCCATGTCATGGGCACGAGTCGCAAGTTCTTCAAATGTGCTAGGCTTTATACTTGCAAGATGTGACGGAGTCCCCAGTGCATGCCTTGGATGCATATCTCTATGCCAGAAGCTTCACTAAGCCTCTTTTTGCAGTTGAGGCTTTCATTTCTCCAATGATTTATAATGTCAATAACTGGTTCACCCTTCCGTTGACGAGTATTTGTAAGTTCTATCATACTCACAGTACGTCTTGTTCTATAAAAGCGATTGAGGAAATCTTGCTCTAGTTGATCCCAACTATCAATAGATCCATCCTCGAGGTCTGTGTACCAGTCAAAAGCATTTTCTTTTAGCGAGCGGACAAACTTCTTGACGAGGTAATCTCCATAAGTCCCAGCATTGTTTCATGTCTCAACGAAGTGCGCCACATGTTGCTTTGGATTACCTTTACCATCAAACTATTGAAACTTTGGAGGTTGATAGCCAGAAACATCTTCAACATATCGACCCTTGCAGTGTACGACTTTGCATATGTAAGGGATGACTTAGCAACAACTTCATACTTGTTCTTAATGGTTCCTTCAATGAACTCCTTCAGTTCATCGATTGGAATCATCCCTTCATATGAAACAGGGATAGCCTTAGTGGATGATATTTGTCTTGGGGGAGAATCACTCTCTGGAACTTCTGGGAGCTTTCCAGGTGAGTGGGTGGATTCTTCTTCCATCAATATTCTCACCCTATCTGTTATCTTTTCGATTCTAGCATCTTGATTTTGCATGCACTTGGTCAAGCCAGCGATTGCTTCCGTCAAGTTTTCCAACTGCTCCTCCACAGATGAAGTGTTTATCACCATGACTTGCATGATTGTCGTGGACGATGAAGAGTAGCATGGATTGTCACAAATATTGATCCTCGATTGGCTCACGCTATATGGTGTAAGTGGGGAGGATCCATCACTTGAAGCATCATCATTTTCCTTCACAGCAGAGTGCTTGGATCCGGAGAGGTCAAGCAGAGTAAGAGTTTTCTTGATCTTTTCAGCAACATTGCTTCCTCCTTCGGGTGCGTTTGCAGAATATCTTGCTCCACTTAAGGATGAAGATTCGAAAATAGGGGTTGATGCGAATGGCCCTTGGGGTGCTGGTTGTCCTAACAAGCTTGTTTTTCTCCTCGTAACTGGTCCAAAGCTTCCAAAAGTAACATTGAGGATTCTTTTCACATCAGCGTAGAACCTGGAATTAGCAGCCTTGGTGGAAGTTGAACCAGAGTTGATTTTCTTTGAAGCCATTTCAGTGTTTTTGAACTTTGGTGATTCAAAAAGTTGAGATGAGGGGTAGAGATTGTCCTACTGGGCGTTCCAGAATTTGTAGACAATAGATTGCGACGAGAAAATAAAATGAAGACTGGAAATATTGCAACAATCGTAGTATTTGATTTTAAATAATATGAGTGTACAATCTATATGAATCCTCTGATTCTTCTTTCCAATAGTAAATAAATTTAAGGGCCTTTGAGCTTGATCTTGAATATGTGGTTGTTTCCACGAACGATGATCTTGTTCTTGAGCTTGGGCTTGATTACTTAAACTTGATCTTGATTTGTTCTTCAATCTTGAGCTTGAACTTGATTGCTTGAAGCTTGAAACTTGTGGAGGAATTTGTAGCGTTTGATCCACGAGCTCTTTCTTGCTTCTTGTTATAACTTTTGGTGTCTTTTCTGGGTTATGAAGACCCTTATTTATAGTTGTGAGAGGAAAGAATTATGATAAGAACAAACTCTTTCCGACCGATCAAATCGAAGTGTGACAAAGCCGTATTTGATTGGTCAGAACATGTCACTTGCACATGTGGTTCAGTTTCATTCGCCTTTTAATGTGACTTGGCATGCCTTATCATTTTGACACGTGGCATGATCCTATAGGCTCTTCTGTGTGACATGGCATGCCACGTGATATGACACCAAAGCGGGTCTCTAGAAAGATGATATCTTGGGCTTAATAAAGTGGGCTCATCACTTTAACCCAATTATATGGGCTAGCCCAATGGATCCGGACTTAATTATTTAATCCATATATATTGGACTAATATGATTAATCTAATTATATTGACTCATAATATTTATTTGGACTAGTACATTTAATGTGTAGTCCAAATTATTTATTGAATATAAATTCAATAAATTTTATATGCCTACACACACATATATACACACACCAAGGTTCTAAATTCTATCTTATTATGTTTAATTTACTGCGTTCCAAATATAAAATTTGTACTTATTTTACAAGTTTTAACATATGCATAGAGTCTAAGCTAAAGCTACTGATTCGGATGAACAAGTGGCTCCTGCATATACATTTTATTTTTATATCAACTATTTTAAGAAAAATAATTTAAATTTTATTTATGTCTTTCATAATCGTGCGAAGGCGGTAAATTTACTAGTTTTGAAAATAAAAAAGGTGTTAAGACAAACTCGGATTAATCGAAATTTTAGAATGAGTAGTAAACACAGCCGCAAGACAAGGATTAGAACTCCGATCCTAATCATGAAATGTAAATTGCAGGAAATAGGTCCCAACTAAGGGTGGCAAACGGGCCGGGTTGATCCGTAACCGGACCGGCCCGGTTCATAGGGGGCCGAGTGGGCTGGGTAGGGGGGTTAGAGGGGGTTGGTCCGTTTATAATTTTTCTACCGGTTACCCGGACCGGTCCAACCCGGTCAAAGTGAACAGTGCACTTATCGGTTAAACCGGCCCGGACCGGCCCGGTTTTAACGGCTACATTTTTTTTCTTTTTTTAAAATATTATTAGACGTATTATGCATTTATGCTTAATGTTTTAGTTTGTTATTTTAATATTATTAGACGTATAAATACAAGTTTGAACTTTAATTTGAAGTATTAAATGTAAACTTTAATTTGCAAGTTTGAAGTTTTGAACTTGCAAATTATAAGTAAATTCTTAATGATATATTCAAATATAAGAATTTTAAAGTCTTTGTATCCTTTATTCAAACACTATTTTTATAAGTTTTTTTTTTTGTTTATATTTTTACGATAGTTGTAACAAATACAAAAAAAATTGAAAAAAAAAATTACTGTTAACCCGGCCCGGTTTACCCGTAACCCTTACGGTTTAATTTTTACCCGGATGAACCCGAACCCGTTAAACCCGTTAAGCCTCAACCCGTAACCGGCCCGATTCGTAACCCGTGCGGTTCACATTTTTCCCTACCCAGCCCGGCCCGGCCCACCCGATTAACACCTCTAGTCCCAACGTCGCAGCTAGTTTGCCTTCTTGCAAACACTTGCGCGGGGCCCGCCAAATATTTATATTCTATTCAATTGGTAACGGCTGCCCATCAGCTAATATATCATTTTGACTATTCCCCTCCCCTTTATAAAGCGAACTTTCCTTTCTCTTTCTTTCAAACACCCAAACTCAGCCAAGTTTTCCTAGGCCAAACTTCTAAAATCAACTTATTTTAAAAATATTTATAAGAAATAATTTGTGTTTAGCTAATTAATTTGAAAAGTATTGTTAAACAGTAATTAATATTTTGCCTAAATTTTTAGAAACTGCTTTAAGTGTATTTTTTTCAAAAGTACTTCTCAAAAAAATACTTTTAGAAAGAAGCTATTTTTTTTCTGCTTCTTAAAAACTGTTTTTGCTTCTTCTAAAAAACATTTTTTTTTTCTTGCAAAAGTTTGACCAAACACATCAATTCTATTAGTGTTCTAGCAAAAATAGGATGGCTAAGGGTGGCAATAAGTTCACAAAGCTCAAATCAGTTTTGAAGAAAATGCAATCTTTCCAGGTAGGCCGTATGAACGAGAGCCTTGTACTAGCAACCAACGACGAAGATTCATATTCCTACGATAGTCATTGTTCCATTAATGACGACCAGCACACTGTCTACGTTGGTAAATCACGTCGTCGTTACTTGGTCAGCTCTGAGGTCGTTTACCATCCACTCTTCAGGGAACTTGTTCAAAGGTCGGGTAATTCTGAAGATTCAATCGCTGTTGCTTGTGAAGTTGTTCTCTTCCAACACTTACTTTGGATTCTTCAAAATACAGATCCTCATCAGCCAGACTCCTTGGATGAACTTGTCGAATTCTACTCTTGCTGAAGTATTTTAATTTACATTGCCTTACATGGTGGAGGGATTCGCTGCAGTCAGCCACCATGCTTTAAAAGTTTTTACATATTTAGCGGTATTAGAAAAGATTATGGTAGAGAAGATTTTGAGATTGTATGTTTAAAGCAGAGCCAGGCAGTGACAGTTCATCTCCAGTACTGCATCTGGGCGTAACAATTAGCGGTATTGGGATGTATGCATAATACCCTTATATTTTTTTTCTGAAGCAACGGTTACACAAATTAACTAATTTACTATCTTTCATCCCTTGAATCTAAGCAAAGAGTAAAATGTGAAGATTAATACTCTCTCTATCTCATTCTATGAAACTGCATCGCTCTTAACACCAAGCTTGTACCTCTTAAATTTAGTAAACTTGAAATCAGAGGGAAATCAAATGAGCCTGTAGCAAGAATAAACAGTATGATTTTGCTTATTATAATAAGAGCAGATCTGAATGGTTTACTTTCCTTCTGGATACCCTTTCTTATTTGTGCTGATACTTTGTCCTGCATATTGCTTTTTTGCAACCAAGAATGCGCCCTCTCCAGGATGCTGAGAGATCTGAACCTTCCTATGCATTTCATATGAGCAAGGACTAGGCATGGTTAATGGTAGACAATGGTGAGAGCATGAAAGCTAATCTTGGATCTAAAATATGTATCATTTAGTCTCGTAAGTAATTGAATGAGCTTGCCATCTTGGATGGACTTGTATGTCTTGGCTTTTCCCCCCACAAGAATAATCACTAGAGCAATATTGACAGGTATCTAAATTGTCAAGTTCATCCCAAAGTCTTTTTATCTTTGTATAATAACTAGCAATATACAAGTTTTTCGGAATTGTTTCACCGATTTCTTTCGGTGGGTGATAGAGCTGGGGACCATTACTCTGCCAAATTGAAAGTACGTGGAGAGCTGAGGACCATGACTTGTCAAGTTTGAAAGAACAAGAGGGAAAGTGAATTGTCCTTTTATATATAAGTAGTTGACTAGTTTACTAAATAGTCGACTGAATTTTAATGTGAGATAAAACTAAAGATAGAAGTAAAGTGAAAAATTAAAGACACCCAAAAATTTTATATTGGTTCGGATTCAATATGAATCCTACTCCAGTCCTCTTGGGTTGAAAGGGTGTTCTCTCTTCAAAGCTCCTTCAATAACTTCATACAATTATGTTGATGTTATCTCCAAACACCAACTCACTTTTGGTTCTAAGTACACTCATAATAATTGTGATACAATGCCTCACCAAAGTTTTTCTCTCTTTCTTCTCTCTACTGATTATACAGTAATTTACATTTAGATTACAATGCTTGTTTAGAGTAGAACAAAGAGCATGAAGTTGGTTTGATCCAAGTATATAATTCTTCCTTGAAAATCTGCAATATATACTCGAACTTTGGTTTGACTGATTTCAGCATATCATTGAGAGATTTGCGATCCCAAGGGAATTAATCCTTGGAGTTGAATCAATTATGATTCATTCCAAAAATAAGTGTGGAGCTTCCTTAGTTTGAATCTTGATTTCCGGTCATTCCTTTTTTAGAGTGAATATCCTCGTGCGAATGGTCCTTAGATTGTTCCTTAATATAAGGGATTGATAACTTTCCTTTGCAACACATTTCTTTAGTAATTTGAGCAGACGCTATTTCAGCAACCTAGATCTCCTCAAATCTTGGTCCTTCCTTCTTTATTCTTCGTCATGTGGTACTCGTATCTTTTACAAATCTCTTTAATCTTGGTCCTTCCTTTCTTGTTTTTGTTGATAGATATTTGCATTCATCCTTTATTTTACTCCTTCCTTTATTGTCTTCTTTCGTACATCATTGACATACTTGCTCGCATCCTCTTTTGCATCTGAAATGATACTGCAAATAAAGATATGTTATTTTGCATCATTGACATCTAGATCTAATAATCTCCTCCTTTGTTATGATGACAAAATAACATATAAATTCAATTTACTTCCCGATTTAGTTGACTATTTTCTTGTTGTAGTTGACTCCTCCTTGATTGAGCATCGCATGGTAGTTGACTCCCTCTCAACAGGACAACCATAAAGATGTGTATATTTTCATGCTAGATACTCGTAGTAGTTGACTCCCCCTCAATAGGACAGTCATAAAAAATGCTAACACATGTACTTGTAAAACTTATTTCTCCCCCTTTTGGAATCAACATAAAAGCATCATATCAACATGTAAACAGAAATAAACACTGCAAACAAAAAATAATTCCAAGCAAACTAAGCAGGAGTGTGGAGATAGTCATGTTGGTGCAGTGATTATTGTACCAAAATAGTCAAAGACAGGTAAACGAACACAAAAGTACAAAAAGAAACAACAGAAGAAAATATTTTCTTAAACGTCCACCCCATTCACAAACTAATGACACAGAAAATAAGAGAGAGTATTGCAGATAGCCTCATTCGACGATCAAAGCTAGCATTCATTGTAACAGATACCTCATCGATCATGTCGTTCACTTCCTTGAAAACTTTGACTGCATTCTCGGCTAACTTGAGAATCCTGACCCTTATCTTTGATACAACCGACCTTATCTCCTTCAAGATGTCATGAATATCCCTAATAGATGATTGATTCGAGACAAAAAGATCCTTGATGATGGTCAGCTTGTTGTCGATAGCAGTCAATATCTCCACAAGTTCAGGATCACACACACCAAGATGGGAACAAGACGCTCTAGCTTTGGATTCAATCTTAACAACCTTAATATCTCATTCTTGCTTCTTCACCCAAGTACCTTTCGCACAAACATACCCCATACTGGAAAAGGCTCTAGAATTGTAAGATCTGGTGATAGAGACAAAGGGGTAATTGGAAATAGAGATGTTATGGGCTTCTAGGAGATAATTATACAATATGGAAGACTAGTGGGATCATCATCACTTTCAATCATGAAATTTATGACCCAGGAGGACAATTTGATTTTATGCTTGGTCACTACACAATAAACAAGAAAGGTATCCCATTGAGAAAAGGTTGAGAATGAACCAATGTGAGGTAGAAGGTTTGTTGCTACCATGTATGCGAGAACGCGAGTTTCAAAGCTAACATCACAGGGTCCTAACTGGTTAGGAAGGAAATCAAAGAGAGACTCGGTTATGCAACACTTTGCTTGATCAAAGGTAATTTCAAAATCTTTAGGCTAGGTATTTTTTGAATAGCATAGAAAAACCAGAACACTTACACTGAAAAATTTAGTCAAACAGGGCACAATCTAGAACAATGCACTTTCTTAGAACTAGAGATTCCAACTTATCAAGCTTCGAGAGAACGGATATTAGCATAAAACATCTTAGCTAGGGGTTCATAGACTTTGGGAGGCGGTAGAGCGAGGAAGTTTGACCAACCTTGGAAATCGAAAAGATCTTTTACTTGGTAGTTGAGGGTTTCGACAACATTCAAATCTATTACTCTTCCATGAGCTATAGGCTTGTCTTTAACGCCCATGAAGGTGTCTCTGTTTGGAGTATCCCAGAAGTTGATGTCAGACTCTAAAGAACTCGAGAGGTATACTTTGGGTTTCTTTGGGGTGAAAGATTCAGGAGTTTCTTCCATGGGTGCATCATCAGAGAGCTCTTCCTGAGAAGAGGTAATTCTATCGATGTTAGGAAAAGGGAAAGAATCCATTGGGCATGCTGCTTATGTATTTATAATCCACACACATCTTTAGTTTATTTCCTTTTTTAGGCGCTGCCCCTATGTTAGCTAACTAATCCGGGTATTTAACTTCCCAGATTGATCCTATTTTTAGAAGTTTGGATACCTCATCCTTGATGAATGCATGCTTGATCTCGGACTGTGGTCTCCTCTTTTGCTTAACTAGATGGAACTTCGGGTCCAAACTCAACTTATGAGTTGTTACCTCCGGTGGGATTTCTGTCATGATGGGACCAAGTAAAACAATCGGCGTTATCTTTAAGAAAATCAAATAAGTGAGCTAAGGGGTTTACCCCGTGCCCAGGTATACCTTCTGATCCGGTAGATGCTCGACTAATACAACTTTCTCCAACTCTTCAATTGTTGATTTGGTGGAATCAGTGTCATCAAGAGCTAAGATTGATCTTGGGATTCCGTAATCGTCCTCCTCGTCTGCTCCTCCCTTCTTCCTGTTTCTCTAGTTCGGTTGAAGCTGGTATCAGTGATTGCTATTTAATCTCTTCCTTTTTGGTCTTTTCCGTATTCCTTGATGTTGAAACCGGGGGCATCGAGATTACCTTGTCGACAACAAATATCTCCCTTGTTGATGGCTGTTCTCCGTAGACCGTTTTGATTTCCCCTGGAGTGAGAAATTTCAACGCCCGGTGCAAGATCGAGGGTACCGCCCTCATTTTATGGACCCATGGACTTCCGAATAGGACGTTGTACCTCATATCCCCTTCGATCACATAGAAATTAATTTCTTGGATTGTTCCGGCAGCATTCACCGGTGGAGTTATTTCTCCTTTCGTGGTCTCACATGCCGTGTTGAATCCGTTCAATATCCGGAGTGCTGGTATGAATATATCTTGTAACCCCAATTGCTCTACGACCCTTGATATAATGATGTTGACCGAGCTACCTGAATCAATCAACACACGCTTAATCTGAGATCTTTTGATAAGTACAAATATTACTAGTCTGTCATTTTGAGGTTGTACGATGCCCTCGGCATCTTCGTCGCTGAATGAAATGGCTCTCTCCGGAGCGTAATCTCGGGTACGTTTTTCCCTCGTAATGGATACTTTAGTGCGCTTTATCATTGGTCCTTGGGGGACTTCAACTTCCCCCCCCCCCCAATGATCATGTTGATCACGTGCTGAGGTTCCTCTTGTTCGACCTATTTGAAGACATCCCTATTTCAGAAGTGATTTTTAGCTCGTTCACTTAGGAACTCTCGGAGGTTCCCACTATTGAATAATCGAGCAACTTCTTCTCTTAGATGTCGTCAATATTCGGTCGTATGACTGTGAGTGCTATGATACTTACACTTCAAGTTAGGGTCTCTCTGGGCTGGGTCAGACTGCATTGGACAGGGCTACTTGGTCTCTTTGATGCGCCCTATGGCCGAAATGATGCTTGCAACATTTATGTTGAAGTTGTATTCCGATAATTTAGGTGCCTCCGTACTCCTGAGCTACATGTCCAAACCATTATTACTCATCAATCCCCAGCCATTAGGTACTCGATCGCTTCTCTTCACGTTCCTCACGGGGTGACACCCGAATCCATTTCCCCTTCGGTCTGCGACGTACAATTGGTACAGGTCTCGTACCGGTCTTGGTTATTGTTCAATGGATCTCTTATATCTATCATTGGTCCCGATGGGGTAAACATATCTATATGGGGCCCCGAATTGGTCGTCCTCAACCTTGATCTTTGGATGGTACCTATTTGTGGATGTTGGCCTAGGTTATCGTCGGGTACTCCACCAAATTTTGTTTTAATTATTGGGAGGCGAAAGAACATGGGGGGTTGAGCCCCTGAGTGAATGCCTGAACGGACCAATCATTTGCAACTGGTGGTAGGTCCATTTGTCCCATTTGGAATCTCGACATGAACTCCCTAAGCATCTCGTTGTCCTTTTGTTTGACCTTAAGAAGATCTGACTTTCTGGTTTCGACCTTCATAACCCCGACATGGGCCTTTACAAAAGCATCTGCAAGCATAGAAAACAAGCCAATAGAATTGGGAGGCAAGTTGTGATACCATATAATCGCTCTTTTGGACAAAGATTCCCTAAACTTCTTTAACACCACCGACTCGATTTCATTATCTTCCAAATCGTTCCCTTGGATCGCGCATGCATAGAATGTCACATGCCCATTCGGATTCGTGGTCCCATTATATTTGGAAATATCGGGCGTACGATACCTTTTTGGGATCGATTTTAGTGCTGCGCTCGGTGGAAAGGGCTTCTGGAATTTTTTTTTGGAGTCTCGTCCCTTTAATATTGGGGATGTTCCCGGGATCTAATCGACCCAGGAGTTGTATGTTTCTACCTTTTTGTCTTTGGCCTCAATCTTTTTATCGCCCAATTCCACCCGTTTGGTCAACGCCTCAAGCATCTTCATAACCTTGGAAGTTGCCCCGCTCGGTTTCCCGCAGTTTATCGGTAATTTGTACGCCTTTTCGCATGCTTTCCCGGGATTGTTCGGGTTCGACCCTGTTGAGGGCGTGGCTTTGATTCTACAAATGTGTTATTGCCACTTTTTGAGCTAGTAACATTTTAAAAATCAGTCGTAGGTTCACCCCATCACCTTCACTTTCGGGCGCTTCTCGAGCTGTTGGTCGGGGTCCTTCGTGAACACTATTTTCGAGATCAGCTGGCAAATTGATATTGATTACCACTTGCGAGTTAGCATTGACCGGTTCAGCGGCTTGGACGCCTCTGGGATCGGTGGGAGGAACATCATTACTGGGCACCAAATTATTATTTTCATCGTGATGGCCTAAATCCGCGCCAACGTTCAAGTGAGCAAATTGAGAGTTTGACATATTTAGAATGGACATGGAATTAAGATTTCAAGGAACAAGCGTAAAATAGTGTGTGTTATGGAGATTCATATTAAATTACCACTCTTATCTTTATCTCCACGGTGGGCGCCAAATTGTTTACTCCAAAATTGGGTAATAATTAAATTTGTACGCGGTTTAAAGGATACATGGTTTGATTCAACATGAATAATTAAGAGTAATAGATAAATGAATTAAAGATGAAATAAACGATCAAACCACTCGTAATGTTAAGACACGACTGATCTTAGATTGTATAGCGAACTAGTCCTCGATTGGACCCTCGACTCAAGCCTATTCGCGAATAAAGAACTGTACCAGTGACTAATGCCTTTACCAGTAGCTAGAGAACAAAGTAAACTTTGTTTCCTTGAATTGCGTGTTACAATGTGTCAAACTAAAGAAAAACTTCTCCTTTATATAGAAGGAGAGTTTCAGTCCTGATATAAGTCTAAAAAAAGGTAAAAATCTTCCTTTCGCGGTAATTGTTGATCCATAATCGACATAGAGTGAGATCTTCGCCGTTCTATATATCCGGTTGAGGGCGAGTATTATGACCCTATATCCGCCATGCATAACCATTCATCATGCTTCCCGAGGTCTAGAACTTATACTTGGCCCGGGGCGTGTCGCTTTACCATGTCCGATGTCGGATTTATCGCTCACTCTTCCTGGGTCTAGTTATGAAGGGTCGCTGACATCGATTACAATCTCGTGGATCCGTCGTCCCCTTCCGTTCTCTCATCGGGAAATCGAGGGTAGACATTGTCCCCGATTTTACCGTTAACACAAATATATAGCGAGATATAGTTAAGGAAAATTTTGGGAACACTGAATAATTTGAATAGACAACTGACAAAAACGTAATAGTTTAGAAAGGTTTTAGGGTATTTACTCCCCTGCATAAATACCTTTCGCTACTGGGTATAAACACTCAAGTAAGGAAGAGGTATATCTTGTAAAGAGAATATAATATATGAATCCCTCTCGGCACATGCGTGTCCTTATTGATTTGCCGGACCATATATCCCTATATCTCTCTCTGATCCTCTTGTAAAACATACAAGTTTTAGATATATAATATTGACTATTTCATCAAAAAATCGCCGTTAACAGTAAAGAACGTAATTGGGTAACTAATGGGAGAAAACTAAACTTGTACGTACTGTTAATTAATTACTGTTACATGGTAGTGTTACAGCCTTACATGTGAATGAGCCAGCATAAAACACAAAGCGTGTTTGTATTTACTCTCGTCTGTTGCATGCAAATCCTGCAATGATTCGAATGTGTTACTCTGAAGAAACAAATCAGATTGACACTCCAAAACAAAATTACACTTGTGCGCCCATTAAATCATTGAAGGAGACAAGGGCAGAGCAAAAGTATTTACGCTGGGATATTCAAGGACACAAATCTCTTACTAACCTCATCTTAATTAGTAGTAGTTTATTGTCCTCGCTGTAATAGCTAGAGGAATCTTTAGCATATATTTTTTCGATCTTTAAATGTAGTTTTTTCTGTAGACTAACGAACAAGCTTACGACCCCCACTCCCNCCCCCCCCCCCCCCCCCCTCTATTTTAATAATCCTATTAATAAAGAATAAAATAAGTTTCAAGCGAAGTTTCAACAATTCATTTTTCGTTTTTATATAGTAATGTTTTTAACTACAATTCGTTTTTTCTTTGTTGAAAACAGAATAGTTATGTTTACGGCAGTGTAACGGAATTGACTTTCTTGAAACGCATGGATTATTATCAAATAACTAGTTGGGTTACTCAAGAAACTTCAAAAGTGACTTTTGAACAAATTAAAGCTAACACGCCGTCACGAGCGATTAGTTTTAGTGATGATCGTTCAATTTTTACTTTTGTAGCAGCAAAATCACTCAAAAGAATTTATGAAAATGTCACTCAAATTTCACAAAAATCACTAAAATAAACTATTTTTCAATAACCATGAGAACAAATTAGCTAGGTATCTTGATCCTAATTTCATGTTCATGGTTTAATAGATTGCTTAAGCACTACTAAAAATCCGGCAAAAAGCGACCAAAAATTTGCGACCAAAATTGATATATCAAAAAAAGCGACCTAAGTTGGTCGCTAAATTGGATAAAATTATTAAAAAATAATTGTAAATAAATTAGCGACCAGGGTTAGTCGCTTTTTCGTCGATAATGTGGTCAAAATATTGACCGGACTGGTCAGACTTGCTTGGTCAAAGAAATATTAAAATTAGCGACCAACTTTGGTCGCTAAAGTGGGACCCAGTTATAAAACTTTTAATAATTATATTATTATTTTAAAAAAATATAAAATTTAAAGTTAGCGACCAAAGTTGGTCGCTTATGAAAGGGGAAGCAAATAGAGACCAACTTTGGTCCCTAATCTGAGACCCAGAATAAAATTTAAATAATTATATTATTGTTTAAAAAAAATTATAAAATATAAATAAATATAATTTAAAATTAGCGACCAAAGTTGGTCTCTTTTCAGGTCAACATTGGTCAAAATTAAAAATCACTTTTATATATACTATCTAAATAATATAAATGTAATCCGTTAACACTTTTGTAATACAAGAGATGAATACACTAAAATATACTCTAACATGCTATATATGTAGTTAAAATTGTACAACGAAGCGTGTTATATATATATATATATATACATGAAGCGCTAGTAACACAGGATCGGGTTATAGTATATGATACTGTATAACCTACTCAGATGCATCGTTGAATATTCAAAAAAAAATGTCTCGACCTATATCAATTAATTTGTTATAATTGATTTATCGACTTATAACCTAGTGATGAATGAATGTAATTCATTAACTCTATTATAATACAAATAATGAATACAATATCATATACTATAATATGCTATATATGTAGTTAAAGCAGCATGAAGTGCGTGTGTTATATATATACACACACTAACATATACTATAACAAGTTATATATACGTTATAGAAGAGTGTGTGTGTGTGTGTGTGTGTATATAACACTAGGAACACAGGGTCGGGTTATTTTAGGGATTTATACACTTGTAAATTGATTCATCGACTTATAACCTAGTGATGAATGAATGTAATTCATTAACTCTGTTATAATACAAATAATGAGTACTACTATCATATACTATAACATGCTATATATGTAGTTAAAGCACCACGAAGTGTGTGTTATATATATACACACACACACTAATATATACTATAATAAGTTACATATACGTTATAGTATTACAATGAAGTGTCTCTCTGTGTGTGTCTATATATATATATATATATATATATATAAGTTTATCAATTCATTAATTATTCGTACATAATAATGTATAAGATTGATCATCAATTAGAATATAGTTTATGCGTGTGTATAAAATTAATCATATACTTAAATATAACTTAAAAAATTACTTTACATAGATGCTATTATAATCTATTAAAAGTAATTACATAGTTAACAATTGGTCTGTCGGAAAAAGCGATCACAGTTGATCGCTAAATTGAAGAAAATTATTAAAAAATAATTGTTAATATATATTATAACCTAGTAATGAATAAATGTAATTCATTAACTCTTTTATAATATAAATAATGAATACTACTATCATATACTATAACATGCTATATACGTAGGTAAAGCAGCACGAAGTATGTTATATATATATATATATATATATATATATATATATATATATATATATACACACACACACA
>MDKJ01212509.1:0-13240 GCA_005239525.1 Nicotiana knightiana | reverse complement strand
GCACATAAAATGCAAGGTATATAATGCTTAAAATCATGAATTCTAGCCACGCATCAAATATCAGGCATATAACATGTGCATAGTGGAATAAGGACATCTGGCCTGGGCCAACATAATAATAATAATAATAAATGTGCACTGCCGAAGGGTCAAACGGCACAAACCATAGATGCATCTATCCACATGTCGTGGCGTACGGCCCGCTCCCATGAGAGTAGGGGAAAGAATCACTCCGCTTGCGGGATATAAATTGCGAAGCGGTCGCATGCAAACACAACATCTTTCTTTCAATTCTTTTCAAATAACAATTCCTTTAAAATATCAAATTCTTGGTTTTCTTAAAAACAAAGTTGCATACAATGAAGTTACAAAGCATATAACTCAAGTTAATGGAATTCACATGGCATGGTGTGGGTCTAACTACCCGGACATAACAATAATACTCACTACGCAGGGCTCTCGTCACCTCGCACGTACATAGTCCCCCACAACGATAACACGTAATCATTTAATTCACCTATGTGGAAAATTCCCTCTTACAAGGTTAGAAAGGAGACTTACCTCGCGTTAAGACTTCCCGGGTTAAGAATGCGCCTGAAAATCCAAATCTGTCACCCAAGGACTCGAAACTAGTCAAATATTGCATAAATAAATCAACCTATACTCAAAAGTATGAAATTTCCCTATTTAAATGATTGTTTCAACCTAAATTGCAAACCCAAAATACACCCTCGGGCCCACATGCTCGGATTCCGGAAATATTTGAAGGAAAATATCACCTATGGCCTAAGAATCAATATTGTATGGTTTTTGTTTGATTCCTCAATAAATTTCTTGGTCATTTCCCATTTTTGTCAAAAACCTAGGTTTTTACTCTAACCCATGGTTTCAACTAATTGTCTACCTAACAATTCAAGTAATAAGCTAAATTCATAGTAGGGATTACTTACCTCACAGTAGCTAGGTCGAATACCCTCCTTGCATGCTCTCAAAATCGCCCAAGAATGAAGAAAAGTGTTCAAAAATGGCTAAGTCCCGTGTTTAAAAGGAAGTGTACTGCCTACAGGCTTTTCGCACATGCGGCTCGAGGACCGCACCTGCGAAGAAGGGGAAGGGGGCCTGCTTTCGCACCTGTGGCTCCACTTCTACGGAAAGGGGCTCGCAACAACTCCCTTAGGAGTCGCACCTACGAGGCTGGGACCGCAGGAGCGGTCTCGCACCTGCGACTGGACCTCCGCAGGTGCGGTCGCACCAGATCTGGTGCACCAGCAGTCATTTTAGGCTAATTTTTTCCTCGCTCGATGCCCGAATGGCATCTGGGCCCACCCGAGACCCCCTCCAGATATACCAACAAGTCCTAAATCATAATACAGACTCGCTCGAGCCTTCGGAATGTCCGAAATAGTGCCAAATCTAAAATTCACACCCCAAAACCTATTGGATCAAACTTAAGAACTTCAAGTTCTTTGAATTCGCTAACAATGCGTCGAACGTATCTATACTACTAGAAATGACACCAAATTTTGCAAGCAAGTCATAAGTGGCATAACGAAACTATACCCGGTTGGACCTCGATAACACAAAAACACATTCCAAACCTCAATTTGAACTTAAGGACATTCTTATTTCACTATTTGGCGCCGAAACGCTCCCGAGTCATCCAAAACCCGCTCCGAACACACGCCCAAGTCCGAATTCATCATACAAACCTACTGGAATCTTCGAATCTCGATTCTGAGGTTGTTTACTAAAAATGTTGGCTGAAGTCAAACTTGGCCTTTAAGGCCAACCTTAAGGAACTAAGTTCCAAACTCCTCCAAACTTTGAACCACCCGTCCCTGCAAGTCCTAAATCAACAAAAGCAAATACGGGAAGTCTTATTTAGGGGCACGGGATACTAAAATACAAAATAACTGGTCGGATCGTTACACATCAGATGTTGTTCCATCATCGTTCATTTCAGGTAATATTATGATTGTGCCGTGTGAGTTGTGCAACAGATTGACAATTTCTTATGTGTTGAAGTTCCAGGTAGTGATGATGTTATGTGAGAAGGATAGCTCTTGAGATTCAGAGTGTGTGTGTATATATATATATATATACATATACATATATATATACATATACATATATATATATATATATATATATATATATATATATATATATATATATCGCACCTCATTTGTGCTTGGGTTTTGTAGCTTGTGGCTCTATCAGTCTCCCCAGGATGGTATTATGCACTTAGAATGCTTGTGATCGATATTCAATATTTTGTGGTAATGAGCAATTTATCTCGTTGTGTATCTCCTTACGTGAATTTTATGTGTGGATCAGGTGGCACGCTGTCACGATTATGTTATTTGGATCGTGTGGCACGCCGCCACAGGCATGTTATTTGGATCGGGTTGCACGCCGCAACAGTGTGATGTTGAGTACGGTTCCCTATATCTATTTTCTTGTGTTTTGCTTTCTATTTTCTGAGGAAAGTTCATAATAGTTGCGTGAGTTGAGTAGTCCTTTCCTGAGTCATTTCTTTATGTATCATGTTTGAGTTATGGCTTATTGGCGCGTTGTGGCATCATGTGAGATTGTTGGTCATGTCTGGGGTGAGTTGTTGTCTGAGCATCTCATACTGGGTGAGACGAGATTATTAGACCAGGGATCAGTGCGATAAGATTGTGTGAAGTATATTAAAGGACAAATACCATTAGTTGGTTCGTAATGAGGTGATAATTCTGGTCGAAAGGAGAGATTCAATGATTGGTTAACTCTACAGTTGATTGTAAATTTCTACACACCTCCTCCGTTGCGGTAGTATCGTCAGTGTTATAGCAAGACCTATATATATGTCATGAGGTGCACTGGGAGCATCAGATTCGTGGAATTTTGGATATTAAGATAAGGGAATGTCATTATGGTTAAATGATGAATTATGCGGTGTATGGTGCTAATTCAGCTAAGGCATGCAATCATGTTCTGGTACCTTGTGTAGTGATTGATTCGGTGTTCATGTTTTGGAAACAGGCCTGGCAGAGAATTTCGGGAGTTGGAACTGGGTTCTGAGCTTATGGTATGGATAAAGGAGGATATCTTCAGATTTGATCGAACTAATGCGCTCAGCTGTGTGATGGCAGCACAGGTAGGTGCACGAAGTGTTAACGGTGATTTCAGATAACTCCAGAGCAGTTTTTGGCATATTCGAGGACGAACATATATTTAAGTGTAATAGAATGTAACGACCCGACCGATCGTTTTGAGCTCTAGCGCGTTGTTTGGCGGTTTAAGGCCATGAGCAGCTTCATTTCAAGTATTATGACTTGTAGGTGTGGTCGGAATTGAAGTTTGGGAAGTTCAGAGTTGAATTGGAAAGAAAATTCTCATTTCGAAAGCCTTAAGTTAGAAGAATTGACTGAGATTTGGATTTTTTAGTAAACGACCTCAGAATCAGGATTTGAAGGTTCCAGCAGGTTTGTACGATGATTTCGGACTTGGGCGTATGTTCGGATCGGGTTTTGGATGACTCGGGAGCGTTTCGGCGCATATTGTGGAAGTTCGTATTTTGGAAGAAATTTCATAAGTCTAAGTTGAAGTGCATTTCAGTGTCATTGATGTCCGTTTGGGATTCTGAGTCTGGGAATAGCTCTGTATGGTGATTCTGGTGTTAGGAGCACGATCAGAAGTGAATTCGGAGGTCTGTAGGTCATTTTGGAGTCATTTGGCTAAAGTTAGAAATTTGAAGGTTTTTAAGAAGTCCGACCGGAAGTGGAAATTTTGATATCGGGGTCGGGTTCTGATTCCGAAATTTGGAGCAGGTCCGTAATGTTGAATGTGAGTTGTGTGCAAAATTTGGGGTCAATCGGACGTGATTTGATAGGTTTCGAAATCGAATGTAGAAGTTGGAAATTTGAAAGTTCATAAAGATTTAATTGAGTTGCGATCCTTTATTTCGACGTTATTTGATGTGATTTGAGACCTCGAGCAGGTCCGCATTATGTTTTGGAACTGGTTGGTGTGATTGGACGGGGTCCCGGGGGCCCCGGGTGGATTCCGGGTGGTTATCAAAACGAATTTGGAAGTTTGAGAAAGGCTAAGACTGCTGGTGTCTGGTGTAACCGCACCTGCGAGGTTTTGGCCGCAGGTGCGACTTTGGCGTCGCAGATGCGGATTTTGGCTGGTTGGTTAGGGGCGCAGGTGCGAGGTTATTTCCGCACCTGCGAAGGCGCAAATGCGGAAGAGGGAGCGCAGGTGCGGAGCCCAGCTGGGAAGGAGGAAGCCGCAGGTGCGGGTCCTAGGGTGCACCGCAGGTGCGAGGCTGGAGACCGCAGGTGCGGAGGTCGAGTCTGGGCAGCATGTATTTTAAGATGGGATTTGGCCATTTTTCACTCATTTCTCACTTTGGTTGCGCGATTTTGGAGCCCTGAAGAGAGGGGATTTCATCATCTTCTATGAGGTATGTAATTCTTGCAAGTATTAGGCTAAATACATTATTTCATATGGATTTAAACATGGAAATTGGTGGAAATTGTGGATTTTGGGTAGAAGACCTAGAAATTTATATTTTTGGATTTTGGCCACGAATTTGGGGATGGAATTGGGAATAAGTTATATAATTGAGTTCATGAGGTTATGGGTAAACTTTATCTTTGAAAATTTTTTGGAATCCGGGCACGTGGGCCTGAGGGTGATTTTATCGACTTTCCGAGTGTTGGGAATTTATATAAATTGAATTGTTATAAGTATTAGAGTGTATTTTCATTGGTTTGCCCGTCATTTGGATAGTTTTGGGGCGTTGCGCATCAATGGGAGTCGTCGGAAGGGCTTGGAGGCCGGTTATGAATCTTTTGAGCGAGGTAAGTCTCCTTTCTAACCTTGTAAGAGGGAATTGTCTCCATAGGTGAAATAATTAAATACGTGCTACTATTTGTGGGGGCTACGTATGCACGAGGTGACGAGAATCCGTGCGTAGCTACTATTATGCTTATCTCCGGGTAGTCTAGGACCCAAAAGCATATTTTATTTGTCGTACTTGTAACCCTATTGATGAAATTAAAGTGTTTAAACCTTATCGAACTTGATAAATGAATTTCTGGAAAAGATTTAAATACTATTTTCGTGACCATTAAAAGAGAAATTTTCATTTTCTTGGGTACTTGTTTTCCCGACGTAGTCAGGGTGGACTGTTTGAATGCGTATGATTATGTGTGACCGCTTCGCAATTTATATTCCGCGAGCCGGGTGATCTCTTCCACTACTCTCATGGGAGCGGGTCGTACGCCACGACAGGTTAATAGATGCATCTATAGTTCGCGTCGTGCGACCCTTCGGCAGTGCACAATTTACATTTATGTTGGTTCGGGCCGTTCGACCCTCGGCATTTCCTGCGCATGATATTTGCTAGATACCATCTGTGATTTGAACTGTTTAATTGCTTTAAGATATGAGCTGTTAATTGAAATGACGGAAACCGAGATTTATAAATTTATGGAAAAAGTTGTCCTTTCCTGTTGTTATTTGTTATCTGATTATAACATCCATGTTTAGCATCACAACTTGTTTATATTAAATTGACCTCTAGCAAGTGTCAAAGTCGACCTCCCGTCACTACCTCTTCGAGGTTAGGCGGGATACTTACTGAGTACACGTTGTTTTCATACTCATACTACACTTATTGTGCATTTTGTTGCACATGTACATGTATGTCTAGTGGCCCCGCTTGGCGTCGTGGCATGGTTGATATGGGGACTTGGGTGAGTTGCACCTCTCGAGACGACTCGCAGCCAGCAGAGTCTCCTTCAGAGTATCGAGTTATACTTTCTTTACTGTCCCATTTGTATTCTGAACAGTTATTGTATTTCATTTGGTTTTTTTTAGAAATTGCTCATTCACTTGTGACACCGGGTTCTGGGATGTATTTGTTAATTGAGGTGTTAAAACATTGTTACTTACTCAATAAAATTTTATCGATTTTCATATAATGAAACGAAGAATAATGATTTCAAAATAATAAAATAAGAATTGTAATTATCTATTGAGTGTTGGCTTGCCTAATAATGGTGTCCGGCGCCATCACGACCTTAACGGATTTTTGGGTCGTGACATGCGATCTCCTTCCAACTGGAGATAAACGGGCAGGAATCGATCGTAGTAATCCAAAACACGCACTACCTTGCTCAGCTAATAACCGAAGGGATGAGCCTATCCATGAACAACTATGTCAACTAAATGTGGATGACAAATATCCTCCAACCCCTAGCTCCCTCACTAAACCAGAACCTTGTCCAAAACATGCAACAGATGTGAAATCTTCCACACCACTCAAACCAAACCCTCCTACAGAATGTTCCTCTCAATCTCCCCTTCTTTTCACCGGAGGACTTGATGTTACTCAACCCAGTCTTCACACAGTGGTCTCCCCAACACATGCACGACCAACAACAAGTTCAACAACCAGCACCAATAGAAGAACAAGCCCCAGCTCCAAACATGCAAAACCAAGAAGGGAACATGAGGAAGAATAGGAGGAGGATAATCTGCCTCACTTGGGGGAACCAGCAGTAGCATTTTCAAGCCTAAGCGAGGTAAAAATACTAATCTTCAAGGAGTGGCTAGAGAGGAAGTGTATCTTCAGTTGCCCAACCACTCTTTACAAATGCTCATTGGACATCCGTCCTCCCCATGATCCAACTGTGGGGAAACATGTAGCCATATTGGTACCCTCCATAAGGAGGAACCCCAACCACATACTCAACAATAATCACTCAATGTATCAACCAAACAACATCATCATTTGGAATGTGAGGGGAGCAAATAATGCTAATTTTAGGAGGCATTTTCGAGAGCTCATGGATACGCATAGACCCTGTATGGTAGCACTGTTGGAGACCAAAATGGAAAGTCATGTCTCTATTCTAGATGATTTTTACTTCACTGATATGATAGAAGTCCCTGCCATTGGGCAAGCTGGAGAGTTGGTTATTCTGTGGAACCATGATGTGGTGACGGTTAATAACTTCACTAGGAATAGTCAAGCTATACATGCGATGATAGAGGTAAAGCCTAAAAACCTTACTTGGCTATTTACCACTGTTTATGCTAGTAATAAGGTTTTATAGAGACAATTATTATGGGAAAATATTCAACATACATTTGATCACTATAGTGGTCCATGGTTAATTGGTGGTAATTTTAATAAAGTTGTAGACACGGGTGACAAATATGGAGGTAGGTACATAAATCAGAAAAGAGCTAAATCCCTTATAAAATGTCTAGAATACTATAATCTAGTGGATCTAGGGTTTAAGGGAAGCAAATACACTTGGTCTAACCATCGTAGGAAGAAGGGCCTAATTATGGGAAGACTAGATAGAGTTTACTCTAATGACAAATGGTTACAAGCCTATTCAAATGTTACAGTGACTCACCTGCCCAAACTACACTCAGATCACAACCCTATCCTAACTAATCTTGATAATATTATTAATAGGAACCATGCCATACCCTTTAGGCTTGAGACATTTTGGTGATCTCACCCAGGTGTCCCCAAAGTGGTGTCCAGTAGTTGGGCAAACAAGGATACAATGGAAGGGGTGGAACCGTTTCATAAAAATTTGAAAGAATGGAGAGACATAACCTTTGGTAATATTTTTGCTAGGAAAAGAAAAACCTTAAATAATATCAAGGGTATTCAAAACTCCTCAAAATACCATACAAGTCAATTCCTTAGAGACCTAGAAGTAAAACTTATCAAGGAATATGACACTATTCTTAAAAACTTATCAAGGAATATGACACTATTCTTAAGTTGGAAAAGGATTATTGGAAATTACACTCTAGGGTTAATTGGTTAAATGAAGGTGACGCTAACACTAGGTTCTTTCATATTCAAGCTACTAATCGAAGACGTAAAAATAATATCGTATTTTTAAGGATAACACAGGGAAATGGATAGAGGACCGAAAATCCCTGATGAATTATGTTACTAATTACTACGAGCACATTGTTACAACTTCCTATGACAATACAAATTGGTTAGCCATTAAGAGGGATAACACTTCCTCCTTGATAATTGATCTAACTTCCCTCGATAGTAAGCTAAAAAATTATGAGATTCGAAGGGCAGTATTTTCATTTAAACCTACCAAGGCTCCTGGCCCTGATGGGTTGCACCCCTTCTTTTTCCAGAAATACTGACCAATCTTAGGTAATAAGGTCATAAAGTGGTGTCAAAAAAATTTTGAGAGTAGAATTATGCCTCATGAGGTTAACAAAACTTACATTTGCCTAATCCCTAAATTTAATAATGCTAATCAGTTACAAAACTTCAGACCCATAAGTCTCTGTAACACTTTGTACAAGGCTGTCACTAAAATCATTGCCAATCGAATCAGGCCTTTTCTTAAGAGCCTCATTAATGATCAACAAGCTAGCTTTATAAAATTTAGGCGAGCTAGTGATAATGTCGTTATTGTTAAAAAGGTGCTAACACGTTTTAACGCCCGAAAAGGAAAGCAAAACATCATCCTAAAGCTTGATCTAGAAAAGGCCTTTGACAAGTTAGAATGGTCTTACATTTACCGAACCCTCAAATATTTTAACTTTCCTCCCAAAATATCTGCCCTAATCCTTAGCTGTATTTTAAATAGTTGTATCTCCATTTTAGTAAATGGAAATAAAACGGAGGAATTCTGTCCTACTCATGGTATTCGCCAAGGCGACCCCATGTCTCCTTATATTTTCATCCTGTGCATGGACATGCTCTCAAAAAATATAGAGCACCAAGTGGAGACTCTTAACTGGGACCTCATAGTGTTATCTAAGAAATGCCCACCCTTGTCACATTTGTTCTTTGCAGACGGCCTAATCCTAATGGGTCATGCAAATACCAAAACCCTCAACACAATGTGGAATAGTATGGACACCTTTTATCGTCTGTCGGGTCTTAATATAATAAAGACAAATAAAAAATTATTGTCTCTAAGTCTTGTACTGATGCTCAAGTAGCTAAGGCCAAGAGCACTTTTGACATAAAGATTAGTGACTCCTTTGGTAAGTGTCTAGGGTTTCCCATGCCTCACCTCCATCCTAGGCATAAAGACTATCAATCTATTATCGACAAAATGCGAGCCAGACTAAACAGCTGGAATGCTAAGTGGCTCAGCATGGCAGGCAGATGCACACTCATAACTTCTACTCTTAATACTATTCTCAATCACCAAATGCAACTAGCTCTCCTGCCTAGTAAAACTCTAAAAGAAATTTGATAAGATTCAACGAGATTTTCTATGGGGTACCACTAGTGACAAGAAAAAAATTCATCTAGTTAATCGGAACATGGTTACCAATGATAAAGAAACTGGTGGTCTTGGCATCAAAAAATCTAAGTCCAAAAATCTAGCTCTATTAACCAGTCTTGCTTGGAGAACTCTCACTAATCCTACTTCTCTCTGGGCTCAAGTCCGTACCAGCCTTCATAGTAATAAATCGAGTGGAGGGTCTAACACCTGGAAGAGTCTTTTAAAATGTTGGAATATTTATAAGCAAGGGATAAGGTGGCCTATTAATCAATCCTCAAACATGAATCTCTGGGAGACGAATTGTATCCCTAACTACTCAAACCTTAGACATAATATCATAGGCCCCCTCAACTATAAAGAGGATAGCTTAATGATTAAAGACATAATGGATAATAATAATTGGAACCTTAGAAAAAATTCCTTTGAACTTCCTCAAGTATTATAGCAAACATCCATTCCTTAATGCCTACATCTAATTCCCCAAAAAAAAAATCATGGTCTCATTTGGAGCATAAACCCTAGTGGGTTGTTTACCGCAAGCTCTTGTTACAAATTAATTGAACCACAATCCACCCCAAATGCTTTATTTAATTGGATCGGGGGATCCAAGTGCCCCAGGAAAATAAAATTCTTCCTGTGGAAATGCTACCATACACGCCTTCCTACTAGAGAATTCCTCAGTAATATTGGTATTAATATCGACACAAACTGCCCTGTTTGCAAGGACACTAAGGAAACTATACTCCACATTTTTTGGGAATGTATAATTACTAAAAAAGTTTGGCAGTCATTGGGTGTGGACATCAACGCTATAGCATATTTTTTATCACTGGGTAGACTTCCTAAGAACTAGAAACCCTAGGCATAATTTTAAGCATGTCACCTGGGAAGAAATATTTTCCTTTGCAATATGAGCAATATGGAAAACGAGAAATAATAACAATGTGAATAACACTAGCACACCCATTAATACAAAGCATATCCTCAACCAGGCCTTGGAATATCACTTCCTAACTTCAAAGTCTTCTACTAACAATACAAAATTCAAACTACAAGTTAGATGGCATCCCCCCCCCAAAAAAAATAAATTGGTATAAACTCAATTTTGATGTTGCGTTTGACTTGAACTCACTCCAGGGGGGTGTTAGTGGAATAATTCGCAATTCCGAAGGATATTGGATACTAGTTGATGTGTGGCTAGAATTCATGGTTTAACACGTTATATGCCTTACATTTTATGTGTGTTAATGATAAAAATACACTTTCTATGTGCATAATGGAGTTTATTTCATGTGTAGGTGAATTGGAGATGGAAGCCGAGCTAAATGGATGCAAAAACGTTGAAAATACGCTCAAGAGGCGAAGAGGAGTGCACCGGGCTATAGCCGGGCGTTTGAGCCTTAAGGTCAGGCCTGGCCTGGCTTTATCCAGGCGTTTGAGCCTTAAGGCTAGGCCTGGCCTGGCTTTATCCAGGCGTTAGAGCCATAACGCCAGGCATGGCCTGGCTTTATCCAGGTGTTTGGGCCATAAAGCCAGGTCCCTGGTTTGGTCCAATTCGAGTTTTTGAAGATTTTAAGTGTTTCCCGGTTTGAATAGAAGTCTCCTACATGTTTAGAGTTTATCCCAAACATATAAATAGACCCAAAAATACAACTTGAAAGGAAGCGATTGAAGTGAAGAAAAACCTATGGATTACTACTGAGTGAAACAAACATTGATTTTTATAGCTTTTATTTATTATTTTGTAATTCAATTATGCAAGTTATTTTATAATTGATTCTTATGAATATGAGTAGCTAATTTTCTTAATCTAAGGTTTTAGTGGAACACGTTGGGGGATAAACTTATGGTGATATTAATATAGTTTGGTTGATTGTTCATCTCTATTTGTTCAACTACGTTTTTGTTGTAGTTAATTGAATGGCCATCAATTAGCTGTGCCTATTTAGTATGTATCTACTTGAGAGAGAGTGCATATTCAGGTAATTGTTTGAACACCACCACTCCGAGAGTATAGACGAAAGTCATAACCGAGGGTTTAGAGGTTGGATTAGAGATAACGATACCTCGGGTGCAATCTAAAGTGAACTGTAATGCAATCTAGCTAGCGTAACTTGAGAGAGTGCGTCTAGTAAATTATCATAATTACTTGAGAGAGATTTATGGTAGATAGAGTGTTCATGATTGATAGAGACAACTAATCAAACTATAAGAAGTATCCGAGAAGTAAGTTCACCAACGGGGGAAACCATAGCCTTAGACCTTTATCATAATTGTTTACAACACATTGTTAGTAATTGTTAGTTATTATTATTGTCAGTAGAATTAGTAAAACATCACCAATTTATATTCAAAAAGTCTTGAGAGAATTGATTGAGTAAAAGTTGCGTATTCTAAAGACTTGATTGATATGTTAATTCCCTGTGGGATCGACTCTGGGCATAATACCCGGATTATATTTGCAACGCCCGCTTAGTCTTTTATTAGACATAGTTGAGCGCGATCACTAGTCTACTATGACAAACATAACACCACATCTCTGATACAAGCTGAACTCCAAGCATTTTGGCAGGCACTTCAAGTCATCATCCATGAAAAAACATTCTCAATCGAAGTGGAAACAGATGCAATGGAGGTCATAAGATTCCTTCATGATGATTATCCCACTTACTCTGACTTAATTTATGAATGCAGGTTGTTAATAGAGAAGGCGGCCAACCAAGGGGAGATCACAATGAAGCATAGCTTCAAGGAAGGAAACATGGTCGCTCATCTACTAGCAAGAAACACTTTAATTTCTCCTCCTTGTGATAAACTTTGTTTCTTTAGGGTTCCTCCTGTCTTTGTAATGGATGTGTTTGGCAAAGACCAGGATGATTTTGTGTACTATCGAACTTCCTCGGCAAAAGTATGTAGTAACTTAGCAACACTAGGCAATGAATGTGCTCTAGAAGGCATTAGTACCCCCTTGAGGGAAGTATGTATGAATGATAACGCTATGGGTCCGGTACCCTAGCAGACTATCCTTGTTTTTGTTTGTTATTATATATATAAATATCTTATCGTTCAAAAAAAAAACTATGATAAAAAATCTGAACTATTATTTATTTTTTCTATTTATTCTTTAGTTCTGCTATTATATTATTCAATACCTAATATTATTACATTGTCATGTGGCTTTTCATTAGCTTGTTTAAATTTAATATTTATTTCTACCATACTCATTCTAATATAATATAGATAAAAATTAAAAAGTATTTCAGTAGTAACTTTGACTTTATTGTTCATATTCCAAAATATGAATTATCTTATCATATTTCAAAAACAATCTCATCTCAAATTCAAGAAATTCTTATCATTCTATTTTCTAAATTGGACCGCATTTTCAAAAAATTGAGTTATGCTTTCAAGCTTAAGCTAACCTCACTCAATTCAAATATTAATCAAAAAAAATATTTCTTAATTGTTTGAACACATTATATCTAAATAGTGTAATAATATCTACATATAAAATATTTATTTTCCCGATTTATCAATATTAATATGACTTTATTAATTTTGTAATTAAATATTCTTTACTGGTTATTAAATTTTTTTTCTTACATTATAAATAATTTGAATATTTTATTTACAATATTTTTTTTTTATTGTTTAAAGTCAATAAATCTTTAATATCTTAAGTAAATTTTAGTTTTATTTTATATTTTAACTTATTCCAAATTATAAATAGTCATAGGTTATCTAAATTTACATCTTTCTATATTTTTTATTTTTTCTGTTATAGTTTTTTTAATTAATTTATTACCTCCATATTTCTAGCTAATATAGAAGAAAATCTATGAGTGGATCAATATACATACACACATAGACACACACACACACATGTGAACAACTAATTTTTGACCACACCCAAATTCTATACTATTTTGCTGTAAATATTAATT
>ML399673.1:40535-69220 GCA_005239525.1 Nicotiana knightiana | reverse complement strand
ACATACATCAACGGATAGAGGTCTTCAAGACCTACCCATTGATGTCAATTTCACCTCAACCCCGCACCTTACCCCACTGTCGCCGGCCAGCCGCCTCCAGCCACCTCCACTGCCCGCCGTCGCTGCTTCTCCATCCGTTCGGTTTCTTTTTCTTTTACGACCATAGGGACTTGTTTCCTTTTGGCAAGGCGCCGGAATCTATTGGTTTAGCGTCTTCCCAAAAAGAAACATTCGCCTCGGGGTCGAACAACCACCACTTGGCATCCTCGGCATCGTCTCGTTGTCGATTCAACATCGAACGCCCCAGAATTTGGTATAGGCTCGCACCCCAATCTTTTCCTCTTTAGTTTTTCATAATTTCTATTTTTTTTAAATTATTTTATTAAGTTTAGGTTTTAGTTTAATTTTCTGTTTTTCATTTGTTTATTAATCCGTGATTGTTAGTTCGCGTTAGCTTCGACCGTCAATATTAGTCGCTTAATATTTTCGAATCATGTACCTAGTTGATTGTTTAGTTTTCTATTAAATCGTTGTTCAATAGCTTATCAATGTTGTTTTTCAGCTGATTCCAATTTTCTACCGTTTAGTTCTCATAAGTTGATTGTCGTTAGTTTAGTTTGTTTGAGTATTTAAGTCGATTACATATAAGTCTGTTTCTGTTTTGCTAATTCTAGTTGGTTTAAGTTTGAGTATATAAAATGAATTTCAGCCATGTGTAGATAATAGTTGAATACTTGAGTTTAAAGTACATGGTTGTTGGGTATTTTACTGTTTAAACATGCTGCTCTGTTTTGTGTCAGAATTTGGTGAAAAATGGACTGTTTTGGCACACAAAGTTAGTCCTTTTGGACAGATTTTTGGTGAACTAAAATCTGTCCAAAAGGACTTATTTTTCCTACTTAAGGAGCTCATTCTTTCACATTTAAAGGACATCTAAAAAATGGTTTGAACACAGAGCCCACTACACAAATGACTGAACTTTTTTACACACTAAAAAAAACACAAACTTTAAGAAATCAGCAGCTAAAATATCTAGTAGTAAACTGAAATTGTGAGCTTTGTAAAGGTGAAAACTCTTTCAAAAAGATAAGTCTTTTAGAGCTTGTCCTGGGCTTCTATTCTAAGATTTTTGGGTTGTTCAATTGTTGATTCCTCGATGTTCTACTGCTGATTTGTTGTTGTTTCGCTGTCGTTACTGCTGGTTCTGTTTGCCCGTTCAAGTAGCTTTGGTATCAAAGGTTTTCTTGCTGTTTCATTCTTCGAAATTCGGCAACTAGGTATTTATTTTGAGCTATGCATTGCAGCCTGTGATATAATTGAATGAGAACACGTTGTGTTGAAGCTTCATTCCGTTATTGATGTTTATTCAGTTTAATATGCATGAGAAAGTATGACTTGATATGTTTAAAATTCAACTCGTGCGCTACTAATTTTATTTTAAAGTTTGAATATACGGTCCTACCTCTTTGAGTTACAAAAATACTAAGCATAAAAATTATTTGGTAGATTGCATTATGTCTAAGTGGGTTTAGAAAAGGATGAATTCACTATTTTGTCTGTGTTTACCCACTGTTAGTTGTTCTTTCAATGAGTCCATGAGTTTCCTTTTTGTAAAGTTAAATTATAAACAATAAAACAGTGGTTAATTGACATTGTGAGATGTTGGGTTTGATCATTTTTAGTTCTTGTTTAAGTTAGCATGACATGATATAATACTAGTATTTAACAGAAAGAAAATGAATTGTTCTTTTTTTTAATTAATAAAAAGAGTTTGGATTTGAGTAAGTAGGCCACATAGACTTATGCATAACTAGTCTTGTTGAGTTGTATTAGTTGTTGGAAATTATGAATTATTTGGGTCAAGTAAGATCAAATTCGGCAGACCCATTTTGCGATGTCATCCTGGCAGGCCCATCTCTTTAAGTAGCTTCAGCTAGCCCATTTCATTTCTTCTAAAAAATAAATTATGAAAAAAAAGTTGGCCCATTTCTTTTGTAGATATTTTCGGGCCCACTTCATGATAAACCAAAATAAAGAGCCCAACTACATTAAACTCTTAGGAACTGGCCTTATCTATCCATGAGCAAGAGATGGCCCAAGACTTTAATTGTTGATTTCTCAAATCAACTCTAATCACAACCCGATTTGGCTCCATAATTAAAATAATCCAATAACTTAAGTGGCTTAATTAATGTAAACGCTATGCAAATTAGTAGGCGCGCTGTAACTTCACGGAATCGCTTGTGAAGCGTGATGTTTAACATTAAATAAATTAATTCAACGATGTCATTTCATACTCTTAAATTCTTTTTTAATTTTTTAATTTAATTAATAGTTTGCTAAAATCGCGGATTCGCCTGCGTAACGCGACAGTTAATTTTTAATTAATTTTTTTTAAATGTAGTAACCTTTTTCTTTCAAAAGTAATAATATACTAATAATATTCGTCATAACTGCGGATTCGCTTGCGTAGCGCTGCTATGATAAAATTAATCAATTTTATCTCGATCACGCATTCGCTTGTGTAGCGTGGTCATAATAACGTAATTTATCCAAAAATCATTTTCCCTGACAAATCTAATAGTCAAGAAGTAAAAGCGGACGAGTAAAACACAGAAATTAATAAAACACAGTTTATCCAGAACTAATTTAAGCCAAGTTTAAGTCAATGAAGCGACCGTTCTAGAACCACGGGACTCGGGAAATGCTTTACACCTTCTCCCCAGTCAATAGAATTCCTTACCCAAATTTTGTTTTCGGGGACCAATGAAAAAATAGAGTCAAACCTTCTTTTGACTAGGGATTCAAATAGATGGTGACTTGGAACACCGAAAAATCAATTCTAAGTGGCGACTCTGTAAATAAAATAATCTCTACTCAAATTTGTCACTTTAATTGGAAAAACTCTTTCACCCACAATCCATAACACATATATTTTGGGGGTAGAAAAGGGGTGTGACAAGAAGGGATAAAGAGGAGACAAAGGATAATAACTACTACTAGGTACTCTCTCTGTTCATTTTTACTTGACAAATATATTAAAAATAAATTTTCATTTTCACTTGTCACTTTACACATATCAAGAGAAAGACAATTTTTTTTCCTATTATACCCACAATATTTATTACTCATTTAAAATTATTTTCTCAAATCTAATAAAATATGGATCAATTAATATGGGTATCATGGTAAATATGTACTTCATTTATTATTTTTTAAGGAGCGTGAAAAGTCAAAACGTGCCAAGTAAAAGTGAACGGAGGGAGTATATGGCTGGGGCTTCGTAGTCTGGAGCCAATAGCCGAATATGCTACTCCATCTGCCTCGTATTATGTGTCGTGTTTCTCTTTTATATTGAAAATATTAATTAGAAAAGTGATTGGACTATTCTACCCTTGTTTATATCTTAAGACATAATCTCTGTTCATTGAATATTTATTCTATTTATGTGTTATTTACATCTTCAATAACAATTATTACTTAGGGTAAAAAGGGGGAAAACAATCAATTTTATCTTGAACTTCTTAAATAACAAAGAATTTGAGACAACTATTTTTAATAACTACGACCGTTAATATGAAACGGAGGGAGTATTTTTTTTTTCCAAATATAATATAGAAAATATCCTGTGGAGAAATAAGTCGACACATCAGATGATTATAAAACAAACTTATGACTGTTATAAATATATATTATATAATAGATGTTCATTTAGTACTCCGTTGTAGATAAGCTTCCTGAAGAAGCTTATCCATATGGGACACTGCTGTAAATATGTTTATCTACTTAGTACTCTATTGGAAATAAGCTTCCTGAAGAAGCTTATCATTTTGGTAGTCCGTTATGGATAAATATTATCCCCCGAAGAAGATTATCTATCTGGTACAGTAGCAGCTTACAAGCAACTTACAAGCAGCTTACATAGCAGCTTCCTTTCAGTTCATTATGTACATCGGTTTGAAAGTTCAATAAGACATCAATCTCTCTCTATCTATACTTGTCTTCAGTTTATTTCTTTACAGTCGTTATTTCATAACACGTTATCAGCATGAGACTCTGCCTTGAGCACATACTTTGAAAGACGTAGTTATTCTCGTCCGAAGGCATCGGTTGTCGCTGTAAGTAAGATCAAACTGTTGTATTTATGAATTTCTACCATTTTTACATTGGGTTGAACGATTGATATTTCTTTGGTGTCAGTATTTTATTTCCATATTCGCAAAGTAAGCATGGAAATGATTCCATGTCTGGCTTAAACGTTTTACTATATCACTTTGTCTTTATAAACGATAAATTATTTTCCCTTGCTGCTTTGCTATCTTGAAGTAAGTTTGTAGCAAAGGACTTGTGACATTAATTTTTGCACTTTCATATATTGCTTAACTCTAACTATTTATCGAGTTGAGTTAGTGAAAGTTTATGGATATAAATCAGATCCAATCGCCATAATTAAGAATTCTACTCAAAAGGTTAGTACTTCCTTCATATCAGACATTCATGTTTCTTGCTACTAATAGTATGATTTTTATTCTTTGGTCCTAAGAAGCCCAATTGGTTCACTTAGCAGTTCATGCCATAAATTGTTTCCTGAAGAAAAATATTACGAGAAGGGACCATGATTTTCATCTCTATTGATGGCTAATTATGGAAGTTTTCAAAAAATATATAGTCAACGGCAGTGGCATATTTTCTAAGTCTTGTTATGACTTAATTTTATGGTTCACTTGAACTCTAACAGAGTACGACCACCAGAAGTGGCAATACTTTGTATATCTCATTGTAACTAAGTTTTGTTAACCACCAGAAGTGGTATATGCCTATGACCACCAGAAGTGATAATTTAGGCTTGTTATGGTTACAATTGAAGATAAGTCAGAGAAAAATTCTCCATAGTACGTACATGCCTCGATTTGCTCCTGAAGTAGCAAATATCTAAAAAGGGGTTTGAAGCATCACAATGTGATGTGGTTAATGCACGTTCAGATAATGATATTCCATTCCCTGAAGGATAAGAACTTTTCATAAATATTAATCCATTTCCTGAAGTGAATGTGACAATATATGAACGCGCTCTTGATGTGAATATTACAATTCACCTCCAGAAGAGGTAATATGATTGAGAGAATATATACTCAATATTTTGTATTTTAAATTTTCTCCTGAAGTAGTAAGCAATTAAAATTTCCTCCTGAAGCAGGAAAACATTATGTAGTGGTAGAAATATTAAAATTCTTAATTTCTTACATTTATAAATTTAGTATTGTCTTTCTATTGTTCATTTGGTTATGATTTTTTTTCTCATGACATCAGAAGTGTCTGAGCGATATTTTGATAGTACAAAATTTATCAAAAACTCCTGAAGAGCTAGTTGTTTGTCTAGAAGACACATGACACCAATAGTGTCCGATAAATATTAGATTGTGGATAATAAATGAATAGAAGAGTTTATATACAAATATGTCATTCTTATTATATGATTATGTTCAAAACATATGTTGTAGTAAACCTGAAGTTTACTAATACATATGACTATCATATTGAGACTACAAATGATTGGAAGATTGAAAATCTTCATGTTTTCACAATCATAGTGGGTAAAATAATATGTATGTGCGAAGTTAAATGTGGTTTGGAATGTGAGAAAAGACCCACAATTTTATACGAAGACAATGTTGTATGCATAGCCCAATTGAAAGGAAGATTTATAAAAAGTGATAGAACGAAACACATTTCACCAAAATTATTTTACACACACGATCTTCAGAAAAATGGTGACATCGATGTGCAACAAATCCGTTAAAGTGACAATCCGGAAGATTTATTCACTAAATCTTTTCCAACTTCAACTTTTGAGAAGATGGTACACAAGATTGNCACTTTTTTTTCCTTACTAAGGTTTTTTCCCACAGGGTTTTCCTTATAAAGTTTTTAATGAGGCACCTAGCAATGCGTATTACTAAATATATGTACTCTTTTTCCTTCACTAGAACTTTATTCTCACGGGATTTTTCCTAGTAAGATTTTAATGAGGCACATTATCTTTTAATGAACATCCAAGGGGGAGTGTTATAATATATATATATATATATATATATATATATTATTATATAATGGGTATTCATTTAGTACTCCGTTGTAAATAAGCTTCCTGAAGAAGTTTATTCATATGGGACACTGCCGTAAATATGTTTATCTATTTAGTACTCTATTGGAAATAAGCCTCCTGAAGAAGCTTATCATTTTGGTACTCCGTTATGGATAAATATTACCCCCGGAAGAAAATTATCTACATCTGGTACAGTAGCAGCTTACACAGCAGCTTGCAGTAGCAACTTACACAGCAGCTTGCAGTAGCAGCTTACAAGCAGCTTATGCAGCAGCTTACACAACAACTTTCTTTCTTCTATAAATAGAGGAGATTTCAGTTTATTATGTACATCAGTTGAAAGTTTAATAAGACATCAATCTCTCTTTATCTATACTTGTCTTCAGTTTATTTCTTTACTGTCGTTATTTCATAACAATGACCTTTCATTTTTATTACTCTAGTCAATATTTTCCTTCTGTTGCCTTTTTGCATTCACTAGCATTCAACTGTTTCTTCAAGTGTCTATCCCTTTTAGGTTACCAGATCTTTAATCTTAATTAATACTTAATTGGCCTATTGATTAATGGAGGGGACATCTCTATGTTCTCTCATTCAATCTTTACGTACACATTTTAGTTACCGTTGGATTCTTCATACGTTGGGTAGTTAATTTTATGTAGAAAAGCAAAACTTTTTTTCCTTGGAGTTGAAATAATTGAGATCTCGTGATCTTCTTTCTGCTGATATTTGCAATATTTTTATTCCCTTTGATTAAAATACTACAATTTTTTTCCAAATTTACGAATCTAAATTAGATGTGAGAGCTGGAGACAAATCCATGGCCTAAAATACTTTATCAATTCCCTCAATTTAAGGGATTGGTTTTGAGCCATACAAATCTATCCACAATTCTCTCTCATCATTTATCTAAACTTTCTAAACTTACGGGTTGTCTATGAAATTTTAGTTCAAATAAATAGTTGCTCTTAAAATCACATTTCCATTATTCTCTCAAACAAAAATAATACATGCATACCTTTTTATGTATACTAGTATATAATTGATGTATAATTATTAAAAAATATATAATTCTGTACATTTGCGGTGTATATATTATATATTTAATGTATAACTAAAAATATTTGAGTATATTTGACATGTAAAATATATACGAGGTATATGTTATTATTATTCAATATACATTATATGTCTAAATAGTCATAAAATTTAATATTTATGTGATTATGTGTACCATTATTAATTCTTATGTATAAATATACGGTAAATAAATTTTAAAATAGAATATACTGTAAATAATATTAATTGAATTAATTTCTTTTTGTGACAAGATTTTCGCTCAACAAATGCTGTACTATGCCTACGGGGAGGAAGGAATTATTTTGGATAGAAATTATGCTCCCAATACGTTTCCAGTCATATTTGCTTATCTTTAGGACTATTGCTCTTTCTTAGAAAACTGAATCACTTTGGGCATTTTATGTAGGAATGAAATGCTTTGTATATTTTTATTAAACATGATTATTGATCCATGTTTATAGCTTTCTGATAAGATATTAGCTGCCATGTTATGCAAAATAACTATTGCTACTAAGTTTCTGAAAATTTTTCTTAAATTTTTTTCCCTCTAATTATAAACGCCTTCTTGTGTCAAGAAGACTCAACAACCAATATATATTTTAGACACAATTTATGACAAAGGGGATTCATCTTACTATCCTTCGGCCAATGTGGCTCGCTTATGAAATACGTACAAAATTGAGTGGCTCCAAAAGTCCAAAAAATTATAAATCAGCTCCTACACAGAAAGCATACGCACTCCAGGAAGTCAAATTTTAAACATAAACATTCAACGCAGCAGTTTAGCACGTAATGAGACCCTATGTCGCCGGATTCCACGACATGCAGTCGCAATCGTGTCGGATCACCAAAAAAAAAATTATTTTTAAAGGATTCGCATGCACCCGCCAATAATTTTGAAGAGTCCAAGCAATATAGATCAGACTTCTTACATAAGCCATTCGGTGCATATAGTTCTCCTCTATTTTTTGCATCGTCCCCACTATGTTTCATTGGGGTTTTGGCATGGTGTGACAATGTACTCACACAATTAGCAGAAAATATCCCTAGTTATAGATATAGACAAAATAGCCCATAAATGTATATCACATAATCATTTTTCTAGTTTTTTATTTGTATATCCAAATATATATAACACATTAATAATTATAATATTTTTATATCATCATATAACAAATTAATAATGTGTATATCGACAAAGTATATTAAAATTTTATTTTTCTTCTTCACATTTCAGATTGAAAACTCAAGTTGAAAACGGTTTCACGTGTATCCTATTGTATCCCATGTATATCTCTATGTACATCAGTGATATCTCATGTATATCATGTGTATCTGTGTATATCCATGGAAATTTGTGTTATATATACGATATACAACGTGACATACACGGGCGTCCATAAAAAAATTATGTTGTATACACGATATACAAATTGATATAAATATACATTGATGTACACAATATATAACGTGATATACACATATCTCAGTTGGATTTTTAGGTCTGATTTTTTACCTGAAACCAGTCTAAATCATTTCTAATCTTGCTCAAATTTTGTATATAACGTCGTTTAGGTATCTTCAACCAATTTCAGTCACACCCACTCGTTCAATCCAACCAAAAAAAGAAGAGAAGAAAAATAAAGTTGAAATATATTTTTTCTCACTTAGTTTTTGCTTCTGATTTTCTCTGATGTGAGATCAACCTTACCTTTTCATCCCACTGATTTTTTTGCATAATTTGCAAGAATTTTTGCTAAACTAGGAGAGTGAAAGAAAAGAGATAGAAGAAGAAATACAAGGAGAGAAAGGGGGAGGGAAGCCAAAATAAGTGAGTAGTTCTTTTTTTAGAGAGAAAAAGAATAGTTTTTAGGATGCGACTATATAATTCCAATTATTTGGGGCTATCTTTGCCAAACCTAATATAAGGTTAAAAAAATTATCAATTCCTGTTATGTGTTATCATAGGATGCCAATTATTCTTTCATATTAGACCATATTGCTTAACCAATTGGACCATTATGACTGAGGCTGGACAGATGGTCTATTTCACAATCAATAGTCAGGGCCCAAAGAAGAAAGAAAGATGTCAAACATGAGCGAAATTAAAGCATATAAAACTAGAATGAAATGCTAATCATAATATGAAAAAGTTGACAGCTATAAATTAAATGATTACATAGTGCATGTTAATATGCTAACTTAACACGATCAAACCCCTCCTTTTAAAAAAAAGGTAAACAAGAAATTTAAAGAAAATTAGGACAGTCTCCTCATGGGTTGCTCCTCCTAACCATGACTTCACTCATAGGTGCAGCTGCCATAACCTGCCATTGTCAAAATTGAATTATTGATAGATTTACAATAAGGTTGCAATGCAAGCTCAATTAAGTTAGTGAGAAACAGAACCAGAGGCGAATAGCCACAGTTTCAAAAGTAATCAAATTTTAGTCATTTTTTCACGTAAAGATAAATCTAAACAAAAATAACCCTTGCAAATCCAAAAGAATTCCAACGTAATATGCTGAAGTTCGAATTTTGTACATATGAGATTCTAATTTCATAGCGTGTTGGAGTTCCAACATAATATGTTGTACGCATGAACTCCATAATCCAATATATGATGTGGGAACTTTTTGTGTTTTTGTGCAGATTTTATCTCCGCATAAAATAATGTCTATTTTTCAATGACTTCACAAACGGTCTATTTTTCAATTACTAATATGAAAACTGGCTAGCTCATGCTATATTCACATTAGTATATGTATACATGTATATATTTGTCATATAAGATATTTCGAGTTAAGTAATGGGTCCAGTTGAATTTACAAAATGCATCTTAATTAAATGATGAGCCCCATAGCAGAATAAGGACTTACTTGGATCGGTGATGACAAGGAGGGCAGAATTACCAAAGTGGCAATTCCAAGGGTTTTTTCCTTTAGTTTGGTAATAAAGGTTCATAGCAATAGAAGCATGGTTCATCAAATTGTTTGGAGAAAAGCAAGGGCAACCTTCCTGGAATATACTGCGGCAGTCCACATTAGAACAAGCGTAATTTATGTTTTGCTCAAGGATTGCATTATCTGACGAAGGTTTAGCCACACACCAAGTCTTCTACAAAACCATAAAGTACGTACAAACACATTAAACATACCAATCTATTCACTTAACTAATTACATATAATCTACATTAACTAATTCAACTTTTTTTTTTTAAAACTTAATTACCTGCCCATCCGCTAAAGTTAGAATCGGCACTGAAATGACAAGATTAAAACAGTTAATTAGTATCATTTGAACTAAGAAGGATACTACAGTACTAGAATATATTATATTGAAGTTGGCTCAACAAAAAAGTTAATTAAATCATAATTAAAAATACAAGAAAAATGACTAATAGCGACAGGAAAAACGGTCGCTAGAATAATGGTCTTTCAAACCTGAAGAGTAGGACAAGAGCAGGAAGAAAATGGTGAGAATTGGTTTAGCCATAGGGCTGGATTTTATTTAAAGGAGAGAAAAACTGAACTGTCTGTTTAATTTCAGATTGTAAAGAGAGGAGAGAATATATTGTTGATGGTTTCAGTAGTTTGGAGAATTTAAGGAGAGAAAAAGGAGGTAAAAGTGGAAGCTTAATCGTTACATTAGTAGAATTAATGACTAGATAATGGTGAGCCGTTACAACTTACGTTGAATCTTCTGGAGTAAAAGGACACACAAAAGTCCCTCACTCGTTACTTGTATAATATTTTTGTGCAAAAAAGTAAATATACATTTAAATAAATATTACTTCGGTGCTCTTTCTATTTCTAGGTAGAGTGAACGCATGGAGTTATTTTGTTCATATTCCAATTGGAAATATGAAAGGTTAAGATTGAAATAAGTACAGTTTTATAACAGCCAAAAGCAATAAATTCTTGGAAAGTAATATGCAATGAATGGTTGGGTTATCTAAAAGTTCTTAAGATGTGATTAGGAATAGAAAGGCAGTGCTTATGATTCCAGACGGGAAACTCAAACCCTAAAAAATTGAGAGACTATTAGAAAAATATATGATTATTAGTACTTCATAAACAAGTACATTAATTAACATTATTCTCTTGCTTTGCATAAAAAACCTGAAGAGTTGTTATTGCATTGAATAATTCAATATAAGACTAGATTCATCCGCCAAAATCAAAGACTACTAAGAGAATATGCTTTTTTATATGTTCATCTTTCAGGTAATTATTTCTTTCAAATTCCAATGCATATACGAGCATTAGCATATGCTTTTTGTATTATATATGAAAGTCACAAGGTAAATTTTAAAGGTATTTTTAGCCTTATCCGGTTCAACACTTAGCCACCAATCCTCAAGTATACATGGTTGGTCAAGTTTCAAGAATAGGGGATGTAGGGATGCATTAATAGTTTGATCATATATTCTCTTTTCAAACTTCACAACAACTGAGTTTAACCAAAAAAAAAAGAATTTTTTTTCTTCAATTTGAATTTATGTCTTTATTATTTGGTTATAACTCACATTTTTTTTAGTTATATTTTATATGATTTATTTTTAAAAAAGTTGTACTCATTAATTTGGGATTTGCGCGCTCAGAGACTAGTACTATTATCAATGTGAAGTTATTTTACTAAAATATCCTTTAAAAGTTGATTGACAAAATTACCCTATAAATTTAATACCTCCTTTTGTAATTTGTACTAAATATTTCATAAATAATAATAGTAAATAACAAAAAGGTAAAATATTTCATAATAATATTGTACTGACAATTATCACTATGATAATGGAATCGAGTCTCTTCATTTACCTGCCATTACTATGCTCTTAAAGCAACCCAATATAGAGTTCAACTTATTTCAATTAATCTTTATCGGCTTGTTTTCCCCAATAAAACAGATCAGTACATCTCCATCAAAATTAATTAAAGAAATTAATCACTAACATGCGTGTTTGCCTTTCTCATTTTATTTTACTTTTTGCTTTTTGTTTCCCCTCTTAATCTGATTCTTCTCCCGTACGTTACCTATATATATTCACTTATTGCTATAATAAAATAGGAAAAGTTACGAAGGTAATTAATAATGAAGAGCTATACTAGTAGATGAGAATGACAAAGAGGCCAATCTAGTCATGTATATGCAAAAATGATTGTTAAACTAACCCTTCAATTTCTCTGATACCAAAGATCTATAAATACATATATGATATTTTTCACTTGTAGAGCTAATCACTCTATTTTTTTTTTTTTTGTAAGTTCTTTTACTACTTATAGAAAAAAAATGTATATAAATTCTTAGAATTTTAAAGAAGCTCAATGAGGGGAGGGATGCAGAAAATTTTCCGGAAGTTAAAATCGATCTTTCACGATGATGCGTTTTAGCAGCTTAATTAGTAACCATGACATATTTTCATGTTCTTAGAAACTACTATTTTAATGTTTACTTTTTAGGTTCTTTGAAAAATCTGATTTTTCTTATCACGTTTAATTCATTCAACGCAACATTATCACTGATTACATACTTAGGGTAAGTGAGACAACGACCCTACTACCATTTCTTCCTTTCATTGTTTGTTTTCCTTTAATTATGTTATGTGGAGAGATGCCACATTTTTCCTTTTTCCATAACGTTTCTTTCTCTCTCTTTTTTGTTTGTTCTTTCTGTTAGAGCTTAATCTCTCATATTATACTTTACCGACGGTCTTTTGGTGAAACTTAAGGTAGATAACTATAGTGAATCATGTCTAAGCTTTTAATTTCTCATATTTTCTCCCTTTTTATTTATAAATATTCACAGAAAAAGATTATTTATTTTTAAAAAAAGATATAGAAATTTGTTAACACTGTAAGAATAGTTTTATTACAAAATCCATATTCAACCATAATAATCTTATTATGTATGAGATTATGCTAAGGGAAGAAGTTCAAGTGCGAAGCTCTATAGGATGACCTTGGCTGCATGTGTTTATCACCTCTGGATTGAGAGAAATCAGAGGATCTTCCAGGCTAAACAAGTTGATCCTAAGAGCATTGTCAGAAGAATCATACAGGAAGTATTCTACAAAGGATCTCATAGGAGCAGACTTACTAAGGAGCTTGAGAAGCTGAATTATTATCCAAATTAATATAGTTTGTATTGATTAGTAGGTCGGAAGAGTGGATGTTAGTTGTGCTAGTTGTGTGCTACAATTGCTCATCTGCAGGTTTGTCTTTGACTGTACATAATGCTTTTGGTAATGAAAATTTTTATTTACCAAAAAAAAAAATCTCATACATAATTTAAATATCATCTTTAAGAACTTATGCTTTGCTTTAATTTTATTTTATAACTCAAACACATCGTTTGATCATATTTATATAATTTTAAAAAATGTTATACACAATAATATGGGATACACATGTGACACGTGTGCCTAAAAATTATTATCATTATATATATAAAATTGTGGAGTTTGAATCAACTTGCGTACAACTCGAGTTAGTTAGTTTTATCGACAATCACCGCGTTATGTTCTTATCATTGCTTGCGTGGTCTTGACTCATGCATAACTGAAACTAAGCGAGCCGTGTCGACAAGCAAAGAGGGAAAACAAAGAAACGAAAAACTTTTACAAGATTTCGAAGTGCAACTGCTTCGGTAAATTTTGATTTCACAAGCAAAGGAAACGTTCTTTTGGAGCATGTGGGACAGTCAGGGACGGAGCTCCATGGTTTGAAGGAAGTTCAATTGATCTTTTATTCGTAATAAATTTTATCGTCGAAAATTTATTGTGTAAATAGGATAAAAATAAATTTTCTCTTTCTTTGTATATGTATATATATGTGTGTTGTTGAATCCTGATTACATAAGTAGTGCAGTAGCAAGAAATGTGATTCGGAAGATATCATAGGTCATAGGTTCGAAGTGCAACATTATTACATATTTTCGAATCCTTACATGTTTTTGAATTCGTAGATAAAATTTCTGGTTCCGTCATTAGCTACCATACCATTCTCTTCTAAATAGTGCCTTATACCAGTCCTTCATATATATGTCTTTTACTTTTCCCTGTGTCCGAAATGCTTACAATTTTTTAATTTCTCTTAAAGTGCTGTACATGCACTACGTTAAACGAAAAGTACTTTTACATTGTATGAAAAGGTTACTAGATCTACTTTCACTTTTTTGTCAATAACTTTATTGAGTTTATTCTCTATTCCATCATTTAGATTAACGTTAAATATAAATATTTCCTACCAAATAGACCAACTCGGTTTAATTCATCGTTTATAAATTGTATCGCATAATTTTCAAAGTGAAAAAAGGGTTGATCAGATTGGATCATTTTCCCAAGATCTTTAAAAAGTATATGGTGGATGACCATCTGCACCATGTGAGTGAGGATTAAGGAAGTTGTATCGAAACTAATACAGCTTAAAAGTTGATTTAAGGAAAACGAAGCAAGTATAAAAAGACACACGTGCTTTGATCTAAGGCTACAAAAGGCTTGAAATTCTCAAAACCAGCAATTCTCAATAAAGTTGACACTTTTCCTTCTTTTAGCCTTTTTAGTCATCCCACCATTGGAAAATTTTAAAGGAAAATGTAACTTTATACTCCCAGTATACCTTGCCTAATATAAATGAGTGCCCAACGATGGCCACACTCGTGAAATATCCTTAAAATTCTTGATTTCATATTTGGTTTAACAGTTATTATTTCTCTCCAAAATATTTTCCTCCCAAATAAGCTAATAACTATTGATTATCCCAAAATAATGATCCTATAAAATTATTATTCTCTCATGGGAAGATCAAAAGCCTTTGTATATATATACATATATTTTTATGTATTTTTTTAAAATAAAATTTATACGGATGAGAAGATCAAAAGTCTTCGTATGTATACGTATATTATTTTTCGAATATTTATATTATATATAAATTTGAGTAACCTTATTATACCATACACATATGATTAGAGAGCTTTCATTAAACACATAATTCACCACCCTTCCCTTAACCTAAACATGAATTCTAATCAAGAAACTAGTTTGGAGCCATTAAACCCGAATAACAACCTAGAAACTAGGTCAGAGCAACTAAGGAATGCATACACATATCATCAGGGTTGAATTCAGACGACAACTTGATGAATGAAGATGAGTGGGGCAACGTTGATTCAGACAACAACTTCGATGATGGAGAAGATCATGTTGATGATGTTGGTGATGATGGTGGCCACTATTTAGAGTAAGATGGAGAAGGCAGAGAGGACAGAGAAATGTCTAATGAGTTCAATGAAGAAGATCTAGTAATAGGTCCAATTACTGAAATATGGTTCAGTAATAAGGATGTTATGTTTGATTTTACAAAGAACATGCAAGATTAACAGGGTTTTGCATGGTCAAAAGAACATCAAACAAAAAAGGTGGTCATATTGTAAGGTATGTGCAATATGGTTGTGATAGATCTAGGAAACCAAGGAATAAACATGTTACTAAGAGAAGGAACTGTCGTGCTAGAATAAATAGAATTTTTGGAGGAGAATGGTTCATGGCGTGTTTTTAGGTTGTTAAAAAACATAATCATCAATTGGAACCAGCGCTATCGTGATTGATGGCTAGACACAGATCGCTTAGTAAGTCTCTTAAGAGAGCTCTTATGGCTAAATATACTGTTGGCTTAAGGCTCTCAAAAAATATAAGAGTCGTTGAAGTACTTGCTGGTGGCCCTACAAAAATGGGTTGTACACCAAAGGACTGCAGAAATTATATTTTGAAGGGTAGAAAGCTTCAATTGCAAGAAGGGGACGCACAATCTTTACTCAAGTTGTTCAGTGACATGCAGTAAAAAGATAGGAAATTTTACTACTCCGTAGATGTGGATAGTTTTGGTCGACTTCATAATGTCGTATGAGTTCATTCACACTCTAAGCTTGCATATGAGGAGTTTCATGATGTAATATGCCTTGATACTACATACCTTGTGAATCGATATAACATGCCATTTGCTTTATTTGTTGGTGACAATCAGCATAGACAGTCCATGCTTTTGAGATGCGCTCTTATGACTAGTGAGGATATAACAAGCTACAAAATGGCGCTTGATAAGTAGTGATTTTTACTGCTTATTTGCTCTCTTTTACTTACGTTTTAACTCAAAAATGCTTAAAGGTAGTCTCGAGAACTAATGGAATGTGCTCTCTTGCAAGAATATTGGGAAACGAGCCAAAGCATTGAAAATCAACTCAAGAAGGAGTAAAATTGGGCAAGAACCAAAATAAGACAAAATGGACCAAAAGTGCGGCCGCAGACTCTGAAGAGCCACTGACATAATTCCTTCACAAAGTGCGGACCACACAATTATTGTGCGGCCGCAAAAGACAAGAATCAGAGATGATGTGTTTTGGGGGCCTGAAGAAGTGCGGACTGCATTATTCTTGTGCGACCGCAAAATGCTATAAGTGCGGCCAAACTCATAAATGTGCGGTCCGCAGAAGTTGCCCATGTCCAACCCAAGATCAAGAGTGTGGCCGCACTCAGAAATGTGCGGTCCACACAATCAGAGGAAGTGCAGCCGCACCCCAGATTTATGCGGCCGTATAAAGCCACTCTGTCAAGTCTGCCTCAAAGTGTGGACCACACACATAGTTGTGCGGCCACACAACCTCCGCAAGGGAAATTTGTCCAATAATTTTAGCTGGGTTTAAATAAATATTTTTTATTAGGTAAAGTGGGAGCACCTGAGAATATAGAGCCATTTTTCTTTATATGTTTTGGGTAACTTTGTAATAGATCATCATTTTAACATATATTTTCTTCTCTTAATTATCTATTATGAGTTTAATCTTAGTTTCTTCTTTAATTTCTTTATTTTCTATGAGTAGCTAAACCCTTAGCTAGGGTTGTGACCCAACCCTAGTATGGGTACTTAATGAGTGATTGATTTAGGGCTTATTTATGATTGGGTATATGATGTTTAGCCTAGTTCTTGCTTGAATTTAAGAATTGATGGTTGCTAACATTGATTCATGCCTAATTGACTTAATTTCTACTTGAGAAAGAGAGACTAAGTCTAGGAAAACTTGGCTAACAAGAAATTGGGGTGAACTCAAGAAATTGATAGCCCCAATTAAAAGGTCGAATCTAGAGATAGTAAGACCCGACTTGAGCATCTATAGATCACTTGTTGCGTGAAATACCCATTTGGACTTGAGAAAGCAAAATTGGGCAAAATCACTCAAACTACCGAGAGATATAGAGTGAGTAATCGCGTGTGATTGCTACATTGTATCCTGATCAACCAAACATGCCCTAAAGCTCTAAATCCCTTAGGTACCAACTAGGTGGAAGTCGCAACCCTAGATCTTTTATAACCTCAAAAACAACAAAACCAAAAATATTGTCTCTTAGATTTACAATTTCAAGCATTAGCATAAGGAAGTAGAAGTAGAAAGAACCGACCGAATATGTGGAAGTGCAATTTGGGCACGTTATACACTTGACTAGATATATACCTAATCCCACATAAAGCTCTCTGTGGAATCGACCCCGACTAGCATTGGGTATTTATAATTGCATCGACCGCCTCACAATCCCAAGTAGTGGTGTGAGTTTGGGCGACATCAATTTTTTGGTGCTGTTGCCTGGGAGCTAAAAATGAATTTAGCTATATATTTAGTTTTTTTGTGTGGCTTGTCTTCTTTTCCTTCCGAGTTACTAATTTTGTTTGTGAATTGATTATAGGTAAAAAAAATGGCTCTCAACAATGATCCTCTCAGAAATTTTCCATTGGGAGAGGAAGTGCACAATGACCAAGGTGATGAGGTTCATCCCGATCCTCAAGAAAATAGGCGAGGTCTACCGCATCATGACAATATTCTCCTCCCTCCTCCACCTTCACCAAGAGCGGCTGCACACCGGGTGTTTCCAAACGAAGGTTATGCAAGTGCCATAGTCCCGCCCCGTATTAAGGCAGGCAACATCCAAATTACCAATGTGATGCTTACGAGTCAAAATGCATACAAGCACCTCGAAGGGTTTGTGGATACTTGTTGGGGGAGCAAACATACCAACGTCTCTGAGGATGCGTTCAGGTTAAAGCTATTTCCCTTCTCTCTACGGGGAAAGGCATTGGATTAGTTCGAAAGATTGCCCAACCTTTCCATCCATACATGGATGAGTTAGCGGAAAAATTCATCGCCAAGTTCTTTTCTCCCGGGCATATGGCTACACTTTGGGATGCGATTCTAGCGTTCAAGCAAGAATCCAATAAGACTTTGCACGAGATTTAGGAGAGATACCGTACTATGGTTAAAGATTTCTCGAATAATGATATGACTGAGGCCATGATCCAACAAACCTTCTATGTGGGGATCAACACTACAAATAAATGCATGGTCAACCAACTTGCCGGTGAGAATTTCATGACAACGCCATATGCCGAAGCGTGTGAAATCTTGGATGAAATGGAGGATACTTCATCGGCATGTCAAAGTAGAGTTAATGTTCCTCAAGGTGACCCAAATGTGATTCACATACATAAGGAATTGCATGATCATGGACAAGCAATTGCCGAGTTGACGACCACAACGAATCAATTGGCCAAAGCTCAACTTCAACAAGTTCAAGGTCCTAAGCAAGTGAATGCAATGGAAGGTGTGAACATGATGATGAACAAAATACGGCAAAAAGGTCAACAAGTGCAAAATCGTGCAGAAAAATTTGTGCAAGATGATAGTGAGTTTGACCAAGGTGATTTGTACAATGATCAAGAAGAAGAAGTACAATATGTCAACAACTACCAAGGGCAAAAAAATAATTCTTAAGGCTCGAATCAACAAGAATATCGTTCTCAAGGAGACCAAGGAAATTGGAACAATCAAAACCACCAAGGCAATTGGAGTGATGGTAACAACAGTCAAAGCAATTGGAACAATAACAATAACTAAGGCAATTGGAATAATCAAGGCAATCAAGGAAATTGGGGTGGAAACAATCAAGGATACTTTGGAGGCAACAACTAAGGGGGTTGGAACAATAATAATCAAGGGAATCGGGGGTCAGGCTTTCAAAGGCCCCCGATGTATCAACAACCAAGAAACCCGCCTCCTTATTCGTCCCATGGTTCTAGCTCGTCCAATAATGAGATGGGACGGATTGAAAATATGTTCAAACAGATGATGGAGAAAAATGCCGACTCCGATGCTCAACTAGCCTCTCACAACACTTCAATCCAAAATTTGGAGGTTAAATTAGGTCAAATCTCACAACCTTTAAACACTCGTCCTAAGGGGGAACTGCCTAGTGATACGGTGGTGAACCCGAAGGCTGGGAACAACACGGGACATGCCATGGTCGTCACCACAGATAGTGGAAAAGGTGGGGAGGCAACAACCTCAAACCAAAGAAGAGTTGTGGATGATGATGTAGTGATTCAAGAAGATGAAATTCCAAGCAATGTGGTTCAAGCTAATGAATATGTGAGAATTGATATTGATGAGAATGTGGAGGAAACACAAGAAGAAGTGAACCCATCTAGGGAACACGTGATTGACATACCGAAACCGGTAGTGCCAAAGGAAAAGGCACCAATGCCAAGGCCTCCTCCTCCATACCCTCAAAGGCTCGCCAAGTAAAATAGTGAGAACCAATTTAAGAAGTTTATTGACATGATGAAGAGCTTATCCATTAATGTGCCATTGGTTGAGGCGTTAGAGCAAATGCCCGGTTATGCTAAGTTCATGAAGGATTTGGTAACAAAGAAAAGATCAATGAATTGTGAGACTATCAAGATGATACATCAAGCGAGTGCTATTGGAAGATCCCGACACTTTCACAATCCCTTGCACTATCATGAGCGTCGACTTTGCCAAAGCTCTATGTGATCTAGGGGCGAGTATCAAATTTTGATTTCCTACTCGGTGTTCAAAACTTTGGGAATTGGGAACCAAGACCCACATCTATGAGGTTGCAAATGGAAGATCGTACTAAGAAGAAACCATTGGGTATTATTGATGATGTGTTGAATCGTGTTGAGAAGTTCATCCCTCCAGCGGACTTTGTGATTCTTGATTGCGAGGTGGACTATGAGGTGCCTATTATCTTGGGTAGACCTTTCCTTGATACGGGGAAGAATCTTGTTGATGTGGAAGCCGGTGAGCTTACCTTCCGGGTGGGCGATGAAAAGGTGGTTTTCCATGTGTGCAAATCTATGAGGCAATCGAATAACAATGAAGTTTGTTCATTTGTGGACTTAGTGACTGAAGATGATACCTTGGAAGCCGTATTGCTTAATTATGATGATGATGAGAAGGAAGGTTATGTGGAATGTGTAAATGCATTGCAAGGGATGGGGTCGTACACATATGAACCCCGAAAATTGTTTTTAGATCTTGAGAACCGGAAGACTCTTCCAACAAAGCTCTCAATCGAGGACCCTCCCACTTTTGAGTTAAAGCCATTGCCTCCATATCTCAGGTATGAGTTTCTTGGACCATGTTCTACTTAACCTTTATTATTTCCTCTTTCTTGACTAACGTACAAGTAGATTATACTTTGGCGGAGCTCCAAAAGAGGAAGAAAGCTATAGGATGGATATTGGTGGATGTTCGGGGTATAAGCCCCGCCTTTTGCATGCACAAGATTATTTTGGCGGAGGATGCCAAACCCTCCATTGAACATCAAAGAAGATTAAATGAAGCAATGCAAGAGTTGGTGAATAAGGAGATCATAAAATGGTTGGATGCCGGGGTTGTTTACCCCATTTCCGATAGCTCGTGGACCTCTCTAGTGTAATGTGTCCCAAAGAAAGAGGGCATGACTGTGGTAGAAAATGATAAGAACGAGTTGATCCCTACAAGAACGGTCACTGGGTGGAGAGTGTGCATGGACTATAGGAAGCTCAACAAAGTCACTCGGAAATATTATTTCCCGCTTCCATTTCTTGATCAAATGCTTGAGGTTGGCCGGACGTGATTTTTATTGCTTCCTCGATGGATATTCCGCTACAATCAAATTCTTATTGCACATGAGTGTTACATCTCGTAACTTAGCATTATGTCCCATAGTAAATCCACATGAGTTCGAAGGGATTATGTCTATTAGGAGGTTATAGAGGGTTTAAGACATTATTATTATGAGACCCTGTAAGTTTACAACCCTGATACCGTTAGATATTATGTTAGTGTGGTATTGTGATGACCCAAAAGGCCATCCCGTATATTTCTAGCTAATTCTGTGTTCTGAGGTCGTGAAAACCTCCTTCTATCTCACCTCGATTTGCGTGCATATCCCGGGCGTGTAGCCGGGAAGCCTTTATGTGAAAAACTGAGAAAAATGATAATTTTCTATTAGAAATTTGAATAAAGTTGACTTTAGTCAACATATTTGGTAAACGGACCCGGACCCGTGATTTGACGGTCCTAGAGGGTCCGTAGAATAATATGGACTCGGGCGTATGCCCGGAATCAAATTCCGAGGTCCCAAGTACGAGAAATAAATTTTTAAAGGAAATTATTTTCTAAAAAATATAGAGGTTTTTGAAAATAAAATTTGAGGTGAAACCTGTGATATCGGGCCCGTATTATCGTTCCGAAGCCCCGTACAGGTTCAATATATTTTATATGTGTTATCTATGAAATTTGGAAATAAACGGACTTATTTGACGTGATTCGGACCTTAAATGCAAAATTGGATGTTTAAAGAAGCTTTGAGAAATTTCATTTATTTTGGGGTTTAATTCGATTGTTTATGATGTTATTTTGGTGAATTGATTACTCGAATAGGTCCGTAGGATGTTTTTGAGGTTGTGTGCATATTGAGTTTTGAGCCCCGAGGGCTCGGGTGAGTTTCGGGTAGGTGTCGGTGTGTGAAAACATAGAAAAATCTGGTGTTTAATGCATTTTCTGGTGTCCATGTATTTTACCTTATGCGAACGCACTCAAAGGAGTGCAAACGCACAGGGTTATAGAGGTCAGGGGGGTCAGGGTCAAATTTGTTCTATGCGAACGCACAAGACCCCATGCGAACGAACATGGTAATCTTGGTAGGGGGTTGGGTAGTGCTGTGCGAACGCACCCAACCAGGTGCGAACGCATAGGGTTAGCAGGAGCTGGGGGCTGGGCAGCAAAACACACTGTGCGAACGCACTAGTGTGTATGCGATCGCGGGGGGTAGTCTAGGTTGACCTGTGCGAACGCAGTCCTCCTGCTGCGATCACACTGCTTTAAATTGCCCATCAATTTTTTAAAGACCAAAAACAGAACCCATTACGGGATAAACCCATTTTTTTCACAACTTCTTCTTCTTCACACCTCCTTGGGCGATCTTTTAAGGGAAAATTAGCCATAGCTTCATAGGTAAGTGCTCTTAACTTCATTTTCTTCAATTTTCATCAACATTTATTAGATTATAGGCCTAAAAACATGTCAAAGGTAGAAATTGGGATTTTTGGGTAGAGTTAGGGCATTAAGAATTTTTGGGAATTTGACCTTGCTTTGGGGTCGGATTTTAAAATAAATTATATATTCGAGCTCGTGGGTGAATGGATGATCGGGTTTTGGTCCGAACCTCGTGTTTTGACCAAGCGAGCCCGGGGTCAATTTTTGGAAATTTTGGAAGAATGTTGGGAAATCTATAATTAGGCATTTAAATTGAATTGTTTAGAATTTATTGATGTTATTGAGTCGATTATGTCTAGATAAGATTGATTTGGAGTCGAGTTCGTAAGGAAAGCGGTGCTAGAGGCTTGATTTGGATTTCTTGGAGTCGAGGTAAGTATCTTGCCTAACCTTGTGTGGGGGAACTACCCCTTAGGATCGAGTCTTCTATATTGATTGTAGTCCGCGTACGTGAGGTGACGAGTGTGTAATCGAAATTGTTTGCAAATAGATTGCCCTTTAGGGATTTTGGGTCCTCATGCTCCCCGTATATGAATTGAACTTGTTATATCTAAATTCCTGGTTTCTAGTGTCAACTCTTCCTGTTCAAATTAGACGTACTTGCCTAGCATTCCTTGTTTCTTATAAGATCTTAATTGACTTAAATCAAGACTTTGTTTTTCCTACCGTCATGCTATGTATTTCTTCATACGCTGTCTATGTGACCAGAACTAGTATAATCTCGCTTTATAAATATCTATCAAGAAATTGGAAAATCTATATGTTGGTCAAACATGTCGTGAGTCGTACCTTGTGGATTAAATGATTTTCCTCTTAAGCATTACTTGGGTCTAATAGATGACCGCCCGTGTTGATGGTACTCTTTGATGTTTCCTATTTACTGAGCATTTGTTCAAACTGAGTTTATTCGGTAAAGCTAATTGTCTAAGTGAGATTGGTTATAGCTGATTCCCTTGCCGGGATGATTTGGTTTCTTGGTTGTGAACTTGAATATGTAGAATCGTTGCCATATTTGCCTTGTCTTCCGCTCGTTATGCTGTTCTCTCTTTGTACTTGGCATTTCTCTCAGTGGATACTTCTTATGAGCTAGTTGTTACCACTTTTGTGATTTAAGTCTTTGTATTGATTTGGTCATTGCTCTTTGTATTCGGCCTTGTTTGCTTTCGCGCCGGTTGTGGAAATATATGTTGTTTCTTTCACATTCTGGTTGTTTTCCTCAGTGGCCGCATTGCATATTTAAATTGGGACTATGGACAGAGATCCGAGAGCTTTCCCCCTATACTGCATATTTAAATTGGGACTACGGACAGAGATCCGGGAGCTTTCCCCCTGTATGTCACTGCATATTTAAATTGGGACTACAGACAGAGATCCGGGAGCTTTCCCCCTGTACTGCATCGCATATTTAAATTGGGACTATGGACAGAGATCCGGGAGCTTTCCCCCTGTACTGCATCGCATATTTAAATTGGGACTAGGGACAGAGATCCGAGAGCTTTCCCCCTGCACTGCATTGCATGAAAAATTCTGAGTTGCGGACTGAGATCAGATAGTTTTATGATTGAGGAGAATTGGATCAAAAGATATAAATATATATATTTAAAAGTAGATTTGAAAAGCATTTGTCTTGCAGAATGATGATATTTGAAGAAGCAGTACTTGGGAAAATATATTGTGAGCATCACGTATTTTGATGTTATTTGAAAGAGCAGTACTTGGGAAAATATATTTTGGATACGTATTTTGATGATATTTTAAAGAGCAGTACTTGGAAAAATATATTTTGAACATCACGTATTTTGATGAGATTTCAAAGAGCAGTATTTGGGAAAGTATATTTTAATACCACGTATTTTGAAGAGGCTATGTTGTTAAGATTTCTCTTATTAAAAATATATAAATATGCATTCCGAGAAAGTATGTTTCAAAGAAGAAATTTCTCGATTTCGAAATGATTATATCTTTAAAGCTTTCAAAATAAACTCACGATTTAAAGGTTTTCACTTGAAGGTTGACCAGTTTTATTGAGTTTATTGGCTAAGGCCTGCCGTAGATAAATTGATGCAGTTGCTAGTGTTTTTATTGGGTTGTGATTCTTGCCATTTGGAATGCATACATTCCATTCTCTTTACATATTTCTATTATGCTGTCCGTTGATCGTAATTATCGAGTTTCCTGCCGTATTATTCGATCGCATCGTTATTTATATTGAAAAAAATCTTTAGATAGATATTATGTTTCGATCTTTTATGCATTTATGCCTTTCTACTTATTAGACCGGTGGTGTCTTGACTAGTCCTCGTCACTACTTCACCGAGGTTAGTCTTGATACTTACTGGGCACCGCTGTGGTGTGCTCATACTACACTTCTGCACATTTTTTTGTGCAGCTTCAGGTTATTGTTTTTGGTGGCTGCGCAGATCATTGCCGAGGAGACTCAAGGTAACCTGTTGTTGCGTTGGCAAGCTTTGGAGTCACCTTCCTGTTTTATTTCTATTCAACTTTATTTACTTATTCTTAGACAGTTGTATTTAGATTTGATAGAAAGATTTCGTAAAGCTTATGACTTGTATTTACCGGGTTTTAGGAAATTCTTAACTCTGTCAAGAATTCTATTTCGAAATCTTTTTTTTTAAATTTCCTTTATTATTGTTTTTGTTCAGTGGAAATGTTAGGCTTACCTAGTCCCTAAGACTAGGTTCCATCACGATACCCAACGGAGGGAAATTTGGGTCGTGACAACTTGGTATCAGAGCTCTAGGTTTATAGGTGCTACGAGTCATTACCGGGTTTGGTAGAGTTTTGCAGATCGGTACAGAGACGTCTGCACTTATCTTCGAGAGGCTACGGAACTATCAGGACAATTTCACTTCCTGAAGTTTGAAATTATCGTTCCATTCTCTCACCGATGGTGAGGACACAAGCGGTGGTTCTTCCGGATGATGTTACTCCGAAGCAAATGTTGCAAGGGTCAGAGACAGAGGCCAACGAGGAGTACGTGCCGCAGTTAAGATGCTTACCAGAGCAACCGTTGAGGAGTCGCCAGTAGCTCTAGTTGGGGGCAGGTACTGGGGATGCCTGTTGCTACCTCGTATTTCAGGAGATCTGAGCGCAGTTTTGAGTACAATTGGTATATTGACTTAGGCAAGGTTGATTTTTCGTGCATCAATTACTTCACAGATAAGGGGAGGAGTTCAGACTCCCGCCGTCTACACTCCAGAGCAGCGAGATCATATTGTTCAAGTTCCAGTTGTCATGGTAGCACGACATGTGGTTTCAGTTCAGCCCGTGGTTAGGACAACAACATCAGAGGTAGAGCACCTTGGGATTTAGAGGTACTGGAAGTACCACCCTTCTATTTTTCAGTGGATTGGCGGCGGGTAATGCCCAGGGTTTTCTGAAGAGTGTCACCATATTCTTCGTACTTCAGGTATTGTGGAGACGAGCGGGATTGCTTTTGTCACGTCTCAGGTCCAGAGTAGTGGGTTGATCAGCGGTGGCGGCATATGAGTTGGGGTAATCTAGCCGAGTTGGCTTCACTAGTATGGATTCGGTTTTCGGAGATGCTTTGAGAGAGTTGCACCTCATATCCTTCGGGATGTACGACGCGCGGAGTTGAGCAGTTGCGTCAGGGCGCTGTGTCACTATTGGAGTATGCCGTTGGATTCAGTGAGTTGGCCAGATATACACCTCACTTGATTGTTTCAGTTGCATTACTAGCTTCGCATGGGAGCGTTTCAGGTACTCATAGGACTCAGAGGATACGTATTGTATGTTTTCCACAGCCACATCGGTAGAGAGATTGTTTTGAGTGTGGAGATGTTAGCCACAGGGTGAGAGATTGTTCCAGGATTCAGGTGGAAGAGTTATAGCAGGGTGTTCAGGTGAGTATAGGGCGCCTAAGAGGGGGAGACCCGACTCATTGTTGTGTTGAATATAGTAAATAGAGGCTGTTGTGCCAGATATCATCACCCAGGTATGTTTTGATGTATTGCAGAGGGGTACCGATTGTATTTCATTACAGCTCTGCCGGTCGGGACGAGTTCCCTTATTTGTTGTCTCATTTATGAGCGAGTTTCATGTATTGCACTCTATTTTTGTGCTTGCTCCTGTTGGGAGATTCTATGAGTAGTAGCCGTGTCTATCATTTTTTTATTCATCCTTTCTAGTGGTGAAACTAGAAGTGAGTCCATGTCGTCCTTCGTGGTAAGCTTTATGTGACTTTCCCGAGTATTTTGTTTTCGAGCTGTGATTTGATACTCCATTGAGATGTGAGTAAGTGAGCGCTATGATTTTTTTAGCCGAGGTGAATTAATGGGAGATCTCTATTGGTATTATATATATTCGACATGTGTCGTAGAGTGAGGTCAAGACCCTCGTGATTCTTTGTGATTTGATATGTTTGGACCGGGCTGAGTACCGCGGTGGATGGCATCCTTGTGATTTGTTCATATGCTTTGCTTCTCTCTTGTTATATTGCTTTTGGTAAGTTAGTATCGATAGAGAGTTATGCCTATGGGCTTTTTTGATAGTACCTTTATATGCTTCTACCTTTCCTACTCAGTCATTTCGTTATGTGCTTCTTTAGTTCAGTTTGCGGGATGTGTGCCCGGTGGTGTTAGCTGTGACTCGGTGATTCGGGTGTCTTCTGATGAGGTCTTCGTGTTTATTGCATCATTATCGGTATTATGGGATTTGGAAATAGGGTTCTTCCATATGTGAGACTAATTGCCAATGTTGAGTTGATTTCAGGCAGTTATGGTGATCAAAAGTGCTCTTGAGCCTATGTGTGATGTGCTATGTTGTGTGGACGTGCCTTATGGGCATAGACCTGAGTTGATACAGCTGGTTGAGGCTAATTCCGGACAAGGATTTAGAATTGGGTCTCTTGGAAATGAGTAGAAAGTGAGGAATTGAGGCATGCGACTTATCGATGATGATGACAAGGCTATATGTCAGCTGTGATGGTGTCATCAGGCTTATGTAGGTGGGGGTGACGTGGGATCACCCGCGAGTGTGTGTTGGAAATGCGAAATCAGTGATTGGATGAGTTCAAAGGGAATCTTAGCACGTTCGAGGACGAACGTTTGTTTAAGAGGGGGAGATTGTGATGACCCAAAAGGTCATCCCGTATATTTCTAGCTAATTCTATGTTTCGAGGTCGTGAAAACCTCCTTCTATCTCACCTCAATTTTCGTGCACAGCCCGGGCATGTAGCCGGGAAGACTTTATGTGAAAAACTGAGAAAAATGATAATTTTGTATTGGAAATTTGAATAAAGTTGACTTCAGTCAACATTTTTGGTAAACGGACCCGGACCCGGACCCGTGATTTGACGGTCCTGGAGGGTCCGTAGAGTAATATGGGACTTGGGCGTATGCCCGAAATCGAATTCCGAGGTCCCAAGTACGAGAAATGATTTTTTAAAGAAAATTGTTTTCTGAAAAATATAAAGGTTTTTGAAAATAAAATTTGAGATGAAACCTGTGATATCGGGACCGTATTATGGTTCCGAAGCCCGGTACAAGTTCAATATGTTTTATATGTGTCATCTGTGAAATTTGGAAATAAACGGACTTAGTTTGACGTGATTCGGGCCTTAAATGCAAAATTGGATGTTTAAAGAAGCTTTGAGAAATTTCATTGATTTTGGGGTTTAATTCGATTGTTTATGATGTTATTTTGGTGAATTGATTACTCGAATAGGTCCGTAGGATGTTTTTGAGGTTGTGTGCATATTTAGTTTTGAGTGCCGAGGGCTCGGGTGAGTTTCGGGTAGGTGTCGGGGTGTGAAAACATAGAAAAGTCTAGTGTTTAATGCATTTTCTGGTGTCCAGGTATTTTACCCTATGCGAACGCACTCAAAGGAGTGCGAACGGACAAGGTTATAGAGGTCAGGGGGGTCAGGGTCAAATTTTTTCTGTGCGAACGCACGAGACCCCATGTGAACGCACATGGTAATCTTGGTAGGGGGTTGGGTAGTGCTGTGCGAACGCACCCAACCAGGTGCAAACGCATAGGGTTAGCAGGAGCTGGGGGCTGGGCAGCAAAACACACAGTGCGAATGCACTAGTGTGTATGCGATCGCGGGGGGGGGGGGTATTCTAGG
>ML399673.1:0-33283 GCA_005239525.1 Nicotiana knightiana | reverse complement strand
TTTCCAATTCACCTACACATAAAATAAACCCCATTAGGCACATACGACGTGTATTTTTATCATTAAAGCACATAAAATGCAAGGTATATAATGCTTAAAATCATGAATTCTAGCCACGCATCACTTAGATCTCACTACAAGGTGTATTTAGTTGATGATTATAACTACATGTGGAGTAATACCAAGAGAAAAAGAAAACGATTGTTGCTTCCCATTAAAGCAAAGCAAGAAATACCAAATTGATAAACGAAATATGGTTTGCATGCAATATATAAAGGTGCAATATAATTTTTTTCCAATAAGGATTAGGAGGGTATCGAATTAGTTAGGGAGTTCTTCGAACTCAAGGACGTGCCTCTTTTCTACTACACAGGAATCCTCGGTGTCTCATTTTTGATTTACGGGAGTTTAGGATTTGGAAACTTGTTCGTATCTCTGGGTATGAGAATATTGTAGTTCTTAACTAAGTGCTTCTTACGTTACCTGGTGCAACCTTCTACAAGAATATTATACGGATTTTCCCTACTCCAGGTATGTTAATGTCATACCTTCTTTCTTTTAGCATGATCCAAATTATAATGAAGAAGCGAGCAAACGCACAATTTCCATAAATTACTCTATTCATAGGAATACTAGGGGTGTCTATATTCTTGATTCCCCATGTGGATTATTATTATCTTCTGTTCATGGGTCCCAGAAAAATACGTATTTGATAATGTTCATCCGAAAGGCATATTTATTTGTATGGCATTATGAGAAAACCTTATTAACATATTTCTTATGCATTTCATGCATTTATACATGTACATTGACCCATGACTTAGACGGCGTTATATACACGTCTATATGTATGTGTATATATGTATATGGGATATGGGAAAGGTTATGGCGTTATATACGCACCACCACCTGATCAGCTGGTATACGTTGATGATTTTCCCATAGTGGCCGAGATGGTATGATGGGATGACCTCAGAGGCTGAATGATGTTATATACGTACAGACCTATGCATTACATGACATTTGTACGCATATGCATGACATTATAAATATTTCATGATTTACAAAGCTATCCAGACTTACAGGTTGATTATATGTGTCTTTAATTGATATTGACTTATTATTACATTTAGTTCTGCCTTACATTCTCAGTACATTATTCGTACTGACGTCCTTTTGTTGGGGACGCTGTATACCAACCTGCAGGTATAAATAACCAGTGTAGGAGCCCTCATAGTAGAAGATATTGACATTCAGTGAAGGATCGGTAAGACTCCACCTTATTTGGAGTGCAGCCGAGTTTATGAGTCATCGTGTCGGAGTTTTGCTACAGACATATGGGTAGGCCGGTACCCTGTCCCATTTTGATGTCAAATAATCTTAGAGGCTTTGTAGACAGAGATTCATTTTGTACAGTATGTCAAAGGCCTTGACGGCCAATATGTATTCATGTTTTATGAACGATAGTTTATTGATACAGTGTTGCCCGCTTATAAGTTGTACATTACGAGTTGTGGCCATGTTGGCCCGTTATAGTTAAAAAGAAAAAAAAAGAGTTGTAGAGTGGTTCGCTCGGGCTAGTGCGGCATCGGGTGCCAGAATGCCTCCCAAGGTCGGGGCGTGAAAATGAGGACCAAGAAAAGACTACTTTCACTTGTCCATATGGTACTTCCATATTCTCGCGGATGCCATTTGGATTATGCAATGCACCGACAACTTTTCAAGAGTGTATGATGGCCATCTTCACCGACATGGTAGAGGACTTTCTTGAGGTCTTCATGGATGATTTTTTCGTGGTTGGGAACTCTTTTGATGATTGCTTGAACAACTTGGACAAGGTATTGACAAGATGTGAGGAAACAAAATTGGTTTTGAATTGGGAGAAATGTCACTTCATGGTCAAGGAAGGCATTATCCTCGGTCACAAAATTTCAAAGCATGGTATTGAAGTTGATAAAGCCAAAATTTAGGTGATCTCCAAACTCCCACCCCTACATCCGTGAAGGAAGTGAGGAGCTTTTTTGGCCATGCGAGGTTTTATCGCAGATTCATCAAAGACTTTTCTAAGGTGGTAAACGCTTTGTGTAAACTTTTGGAGAAGGATGCCAAGTTTCATTTCAACGAGGATTGTATGAAGGCATTCACATTGCTTAAGTTCAAGTTTACTACTACTCCTATTATCACCGCACCGCATTTGAGCTTGCCTTTCGAGCTCATGTGTGATGCAAGTGATGTGGCGGTTGGAGCGGTGTTGTGGCAACGTATCAAAAAAATCTTCCATCCTATCTACTATGCTAATAAGACCATGAATGATGCCTAAGTCAACTACACAGTGACCGAAAAAGAGCTCCTTACTATTGTCTTTGCTATGGAGAAGTTCCACCCGTACTTGATGGGTACAAAGGTGATTGTACACACCGGCCATGCGGCGTTTCGATATTTGATGAGCAAGAAAAATTCTTAAGAAAAATTAATGCGGTGGGTGCTTCTTTTGCAAGAGTTTGATATAGAGATCTAAGACCGCAAGGGTAGTCAAAACCAAGTGGCGGACCACTTGTCTCGTTTGGAGGAGGAGGGGAGGCCACTGATAAGTAGGGATTTTGACCGCTTATTTGCCCTTTTTTACTTGAGTTTTAGCTCGAAAATGCTTAAAAAGGTACCTCGAGAACTAATGAAATGAGCTTCTTGCAGGAATATTGGGAAAGGACAAAAATAGGGCAAACGTGCTTAGAGTGCGGACCACAAAATTCTGTGTGTGGCCACAAACAATGAAGAAACCCTGTCAAATTCAGCTTCAGAGTATGCGGACCTCATAATTCTAGTGCGGCCGCAGAAGAGAGGTTCAGAGACTTGGGATTTTTAGCAATGGAAGTTGTGCGGACCGCAGGAATTTTGGGCGACCGCAGAAGCCAGTGTGCGGCCGCATTCACTATTATGCGAACCACAGAGGAGTAGATTCAGAGAACCTTGAATGGAAGCTGTGCGGACCGCAGGAATTTAGTGCGGCCACAGAAGCCAGTGTGCGGCCCCAATCACTATTATGCGGACCACATAAGAAGAGATTCAGAGAATACCAGTTGAAGATATGCGGTCCGCACGATTTTTGTGCGGTCGCAGAAGCCAAAGGTGAGGCTGCACTCATTTTTGTGCGGTCCACAAACTAAAGTCCAGATCCCAGCTCAAGCCATGTGTGCGGCCGCACTCAGAATTATGAGGCCTCACAACCTCCGCAGGGGCATTTTTGTTAGATATTTTCAGCTTAGTATAAATAATATTGTTTGTCATTTTTAGGTCAAGTTTTGGTTTGTAAGAGCACCTGTTCCATTTATCTTTACTGCTTTAAGTAATTTTGTACTAAATTTGTCTCCAAACACTAGATTTTCATCCCATAATTAAATATCATGGATTCTATCTTTATTTCTTCTTTAATTTCTGTATTTTTCATGAGTAGCTAATTTCTTAGCTAGGATTGTGACCCAACCCTAGTATGGGTATTTGATAGGTGTTTAATTTAGGGCTTGTTTGTGATTGGTTTAGTGATATTTAGCCTAGTTCTTTCTTGAACTCAAGAATCAATGGTTGCAAACATTGGTTCATGCCTAATTGACTTAGTCTCTACTTGAGAAAAAAGGATTAAGTCTAGGAAAACTTGGATAACAAGAAATTGGGGTGAACTCAAGAAATTGATAGCCCCAATTAAAGGGTTGAATCTAGAGATAGTAATATCCGACTTGAGATATTATCACTTGTATTGTGCAATACCCGTTTGGACTTGAGAAAGCCAAATTGGGAAAAATCACTCAAACTACCGAGAAGTATAGAGTGAGAACCCAAGTGTGATTGCTATATTATGACCCCGACTAATCAAACTAGCCCTAGAGTTTACAACCCATTAGGTAACCACCTAGGTGGAAGTCACGACCCTAGATCCCTTTATCAACTGAAAAATAACTCAAAACCAAAAATATTGTCCCTTAGTTTTATACTTGCATACAATAGAACAAAGTAGAAGTAGAACACCAATCAACATTGTGGAAGTGCAATTTGAGCAAAAATATACACTCGCTCTAAATATACCTAATCCATATTCTAACTCCCTGTGGATTCAATCCCGACCTTAGTTGGGTTTATTATTGCATCGACCACCTCACTACCTAATTATGCTGTGGGTTTTGCCGAGATCATCCATATGACGACCTTCAGATAAATGATTCATTTCCCGATGAGCAACTCCTAGCCATTTCAATGACCGGGATGCTATAGCTCGCCGACTTAACCAATTATCTTGTGAGTGGTATTGTGCCGAATGAGTTCTCTTCAAACCAAAGGAAGAAGCTAAAACGATATTGCCTTGACTATTATTAGGATGAGCCATATCTCTTCCAGATTTATACCGATGGTATGATTCGAAGATGTGTACCAGAGGAAGAAAAATTAGAAATTCTTGAGGCTTGACACTCTTCACCATATGGTGGTCACCATGGTAGATCTAGAACGACAACAAAAGTGTTGGGTTGCGGATTCTATTGGCCTAATCTTTACAAGGACGCTAGCGATAAAGCGTTATGATGAATGTCAAAGAGCCGGTGAGATTTCTAAGAAAAATGAGATGCCCCTCACCACCATCTTGGAGATCGACATTTTTGATATGTGGGGCATTGATTTTATGGATCCGTTCATGAGATATTTTGGGAACACTTACATATTGGTAGTTGTGGATTATGTGTCAAAGTGGGTTGAAGCCGTGGATTGTCCCAACAATGAAGCTCGAAGTGTGGTGGAATTTTTGAAAAAGAACATCTTCACGAGATTTGGTTCTCCAAGGGCCATTATTAGTGATGGGGGATCGTACTTTTGCAACAACTCTTTTGATACCTTACTCACAAAGTATGGTGTCACTCAAAAAGTGTCGACCCCCTATCATCCTCAAGAAAGCGGGCAATTTGAAGTCTCCAACCGGGGAGATCAAGAGTATTTTGTCAAAGACCGTGAATGCCAACTGGACGGATTGGTCAAAAAAACTTGATGATGCTCTTTGGGATTATAGGACGGCTTACAAAACACCGATTGTATGTCTTCGTACCAGTTAGTTTTTGGGAAATCTTGTCACCTTCAGGTGGAACTTGAGCATAATGCTATGTGGGCATTGAAGAAGCTTAATCTTGAATGGGATGTCGCCGTCAACTTAAGGGTGGCACAATTGAGCGAGCTTGATGAATTCAGGTATCATGCTTATACAAGTTCGTCCTTATACAATGACAAGATGAAGTACCTCCATGAGAAGTACATCCGAAATAAGGAGCTCAAAGAAGGTGATCTTGTGCTATTGTTCAATTCTTGGCTGCGGATGTTTCCTGGAAAGTTGAAGTCTAAGTGGAGTGGTCCATTTGAGGTTGTGCATGTGACACCCTTTGGTGCATTAGACTTGAAGAACAAAAATGATGAAGTGTTTAGAGTCAATGGTCACCGGGTGAAACATTATCTTGCCAAAGTTGATTATGTCCACGTTGTGGCGTTAATTAATTTCAATGATTAATGGTAACCTGCATCGTGCCGCGACGTTAAATCAGGCGCTTCTTGGGAGGAAACCCATGTTTCTTTCATTTTTCATTTTCTTCCTTTTTAGATAGGTTTTGTATTGAGCTAACTAGTTTTGAAGTGATTTGCAGGAATGAGTGTGCATTGCAGGTTCTGTGATTGAAAAATTGGCCAAGTGTTGAAAAACAATGTGGACCGCACATTTATTGTACGGACCGCACAATTACGATTGCAACCGCAGAGAAGATTCTGCGGCCGTACAATTCTTTGTGCGGCCGCACAACTGGTGACCCAAATATGTGAACTCTCTGAAGTTTTGAGTTACACAGAATAGGCCAATCTGCGGCCGCACACAAAAATGTGTGGACCACACAAAATTCTTCGGCCGCACTCACTTTTGTGCGGACCACAGAATCTCAGCGCAAGTACAGGTAAAGAGTGCGGACCACACTCAAAATTGTGCGGCTGCACTCAGCTCACTTTTTTACCGACTTGGTCAACCTATAAATAGGGCCTCTGAATACTATTCACAACTTTACACACTCTGAGTTCTTGAGCCCTAAGCAAACACTATGCATCACAAAAATAGTTCACACTCCATAATCAATTCATAAAGTCTAGATTCTCACCTGCATTCCTTTATCATTGGTATGTTCAATCCATGTTAGATTTTTCCATTTCTCTTAATTTTTGTTCTTGATTAGTTTTTCTATTTCTAGGCTTAAAAATGTCAAATGTTCTTCATATGTGCTTAGAACCATGTGGGTAATTTCATGTATGTTCATTGGAGACTGCGTAGACCATTGATCATGTTTATTTGCAAATACCATGTCTAATTTGTGAAAACATTGCATGAAATGTAAAGTTATTGCCATATGTTTTCAAATTGTGCGGACGCACATAAAATTGTGCAGTCCGCAGATTTGTTGATTAGGGAAAACATGTGCTTGAAAAGTGCGGACCGCACAATGTTGAGTACGATCCGCAGAAAAAATTATGCGGCCACATAAAAACATGTGCGGCTGCACTTTGTAACTTCAGAGGACTAGTGTCTCAGCTTGGAATTGTGCGGTCGCACTCAAAATTGTGCGGTACACATTTCATGGTGTGCCACCGCACTTTAAAATTGTGCGGTCCGCATATGACAGTTTGCGGCTGCACTCAAAATTGTATGGTCCGCACTGCCTCTTCTGTAGACTGTTGTCCTGTAACTGTTATGCAAATGTTTAAACTATTTTAAACTCCAATTGACTTATGTGCCTTGTACTGCAGGCAATGTATTGTTCATAAGGTAAAGGCAATACATCCAAAGGGAGAGGTGAGCCCTACTGAGGTAGAGGAAAGGGCACTCACCCACTAGGAGTGCAATCTAAAGAAATCACCAAAAAGCCGACAACTGGGAGAGGTCGGGCCACAGAGCCCTCTGAATCTAGTTCCTATGCCCCGTCTAGGGAAGCCTCCAAGCATCAGTCAATGGAGGTACAAGCTGAAGCCCAGTCCAACCACCACAACCCACTGGGAGATATCAATTACGCAACGAACCCTCCACTATAACAAGTTCTTCTGAGGGTTCCGATGTTGGTAGCCGGTGTTCAGAGCCCTCCTCTACACCTAATCCTCCGACAACAGTGGCAATAGATAACAATGATGATGTCCTGGATGATGGTAGAGTGACACTCGAGTGGGCGACCTAGAGAGGTCGAAGAAGAAAGAAGCTTGAGAGGATATGTTTGTGAGTTTGACGGCCTTCACACGGTTTAAAGAGTGGTGGCCCCAGAGATCGCTCACACTTGAGCAATAATTATTAATGAAGGATTTGGATAAACACAATCCAAATGTCCTTCGACAATTCAAGAAGCGAAAGGGGTGGATGTGGTTCACCCAAAGTGTCATCGATACAAATGAGCACTTGGTACATGAGTACTATGACAATGTGGATCACATAAAGAAGGGTACCAAGATTAAAAAAAAGTGAGAATTTGAAAGTTAGATTCGACCCTACACTTTGAACACTTACCTGGGCTTTGAGGAAGTAGAGGCAGTCCAGTACCTAGAAAAGCTGGCTATGGGTGATGCAGCTCGCCCTTGGCTAGTTGAGGTTTTGGCTGTCCGAGGACCACCACCACCATGGATCATCGCAGGGATTCCTAACCTCTGGGCCACCCTAAATTTTAAATCTAAAGGGTGGCAGACCTTTGTGTGTAGACGTATTGATCCAAGTTTGAATAAAAATAATCTCCCACTTTCCCGAGCAGTTCCGATGGCTTCTATTATGGCCGGGTACCCAATCAATGTGGGTGCCATCATGTCGACCAACAAGACATTAACTGTCCGAGAAGGTGAAAGCTCCTACCCATATCCCAACACAGTCACAGAATATTTTACCGATGCAAAAGTGGAGCCAAGGCCAATTGATACAAAAGTAAGGGCCAAAAAGCCCTTCTCATGGTACTATCTGCAGGGTGCGAACAATCCAAAGTTCAAGGGTAAGGTCACTACCACCATTGGTCAGTCTGAAGAGCCATCGGTGGTAGGTCAGAGTCTGCTGTTGAGCCATCTACAACTCCCATTCCTTCCACAGCAGCCGGGCCTTCCACCGGGACAGCTGACCTGCCATCACCTTCATCTTCTAGGCCATCAGTTTCAGTACCAATGCCAGCCCCATTGTAACGACCCGACCGGTCGTTTTATGAATTTGTGCCCCAATCCCCTATTTACCGCTTCTCCCATGTCTTTCTATGTTATTAGCACATGTCGGTGCGTTGAGTGATGAAATCTGGGGTGATTTTGGACACATAGTCCATAAATGTGGAAATTTAGCTTTAGAAATATGGCCGTAGCTAGATCTGTGTGAAGACGGATACGGAATGGAATTCCGTCAACTCCGTTAGCTTCGTTGGGTGATTTCGGGGTTAGGAGCGTACTCAAAATGTGTTTTCGAGGTCAGTTGTGGATTTAGGCTTGAATTGGCGAAAGTTAGAAATTCGATGAATTCGGCCGATAGGTGAGATTTTGATATCAGACTCGGAATGGATTTCCAGAAGCAACAGCAAGTCCGTAATGTCGTTTATGACCTGCGTGCAAAATTTGAGGTCATTCAGATGAGTTTAGACGTGTTTCGGCGTCGAATGTGAATTCTTGAAAATTCCCAAATTCATAGGCTTGAATCTATGCATATTTGAGGATTTTGATGCTATGGGACGTGTTTTTTAAGGCTCGACCAAGTTCGAATAAGGTATTAGGGTCGGTTGGTGGTTTTGGTTGAGGTCTCGGGGGCCTCGGGGTTGTTTCAGATGCTTAACGGGAGAATTTGGAACTTAACAAATTGCTGAACCAGGATTTCTTCTGGTGTTTCGCACATGCGAAGGTTTTCCCGCAGGTGAGGACACGCATGTGCGGTAGGGCTGGTCGCAGGTGCGATGGTGAAGGGGGTTGACCAGTGGTCGCAGGTGCGACCTGGGCTCCGCAGGTGCAGAACCGCCGGCGCGACCAAACGACCGCAGGTGCGGCCCTAGTGGACTTAAGTGAATTCCCCACCTGCGATGCTTTTTCCGCAGGTGCGGTGAAAGGGACCGCAGGTGCGAGATCCCAGTGTGTTTATTCCAAAAATCCGAGGGTTTCAATTTCATAAGTCTAAAATCGTTTGAGAGCTCGGGAATTGGCGATTTTCAGTGGGTTTTGAAGAGAAGGATCACAAGAAACGTTTTCTAATCCTAATCGATGTTAGACCATTAATCCCTATTGTTTTCTGTAGTTTAATTAACAAAAATGGGGGAAAAACCATGGGAACTTGAGAAACTTCCCCAACCGAAATTCCGAGAATTTAGGGGGTTTTTGACATCGGATTTCGATGATTCTTGTTCGAGTGAGTTCGTGAGTGAATGGGTGTCCGGAAAATATAACTTTTATCCGATTTCGAAACGTGGGCCTGAGGGGCATTTTGGTCAAAATTCCTAACTCCGTGTTGGGGAAATTCCCTTAGGAATTTATAACGGATTTTTGGTATAAAAACCCCGTGTACATGAGGTGACGTGTACGTGCACGGGATATTTTCACAAATTCCATTGTTTCCTTCTATGACATACTTCTTCTTCAATTCCTATTATCTCTGTTATTGGTTTAAATGAGTAGCGACTTAAGATTTTATCAAGTCCAACGATTTTACCTGATTTTTCCACTTGTTACTATTATTTGAAACTGGGTTAAGTACTTTCCTTTATATTTTCCAACTGTTTTCCCAAACTTATGAATTATGCTATACCTGATGTACATCTCGCATTACATTTTACATTGGGACTGCAGGCTATGACCTGAGACTTTCCCTTGCATTGTATTGCATATTTACATTGGGACTGCGGGCTATGACCTGAGACTTTCCCTGTATTGAATTGCATATTTACATTGGGACTACAGGCTATGACCTGAGACTTTCCCTTGCATTGTATTGCATATTTACATTGGGACTGCGGGCTATGACCTGAGACTTTCTCTTGCATTGTATTGCATATTTACATTGGGACTGCGGGCTATGACCTGAGACTTTCTCTTGCATTGTATTGCATATTTACATTGGGACTGCGGGCCGAGACCTGAGACTTTCCCCTGCATGCTGTGCGGAACTAAGATTTATTACTTCGTTCTTTCCGGTTCACTTTACTTCCCGTTGATTATTACTGCCTTACTTAACTGTTAATTATATCTGTTTATTTATTTTTGTAAACTCAGTAGAGCCGCAACCTGACCGCGTCACTACTTGACTAGGGTTAGGCTTGGCACTTACTGGGTTCCGAATTTGGAGTACTCACTCCCTTCTGTGCATGTTTTTCTCATGTGCAGATCCAGGTACCAGTGCACCATTCCGGAGTCAGTAGAGTAGCATATCTTTGGGAGACTTTGAGGTATTTCTGCAGCATCCGCAGAGCTTCCGCGTCCCCCCTCCTATCTTAGCATAGTTATAGTTCGTATATGAGACTACACTTTCATTTTCAGTTTTGTATATTGAATCATAGAGTTTAGCTTGTGATGTTGTATATATTCTGGGTCTGGGGCGAAGTAAGCTGTAAATGCCGAGCGGCATTGAGTATTAGTATTACCTTACTTTATTTTCCTCTATTTTGCCTCGTGCACTCTTAATTTACTTGAATGATTAGGCTTACCTAGTCGTCTAGACTAGGTGCCATCACGAACCCGTTCGGAGGGAGAATGGGGTCGTGACAAGTTGGTATCAGAGCGTCTAGGTTCATAGGAGTCGCAACATCACAAGCCGGTTTATTAGAGTCTCGCGGATCAGTGCGGAGACGTCCGTATCTATCTTCGAGAGTCTATGTAACTGTTAGAAACAATCATACTTCTTGGGATATCTTCTCGTGCGTGTTATTGTTACCAAAATTCTTAAACTCTATTCTATTCTTGCTTACAGATGGTTCGCACTTGCACCGGATGTACGGACGATCAGGCGCCCGAGCCCCTAGCCAGAGCCACTAGAGGCAAGGTTTGGGGTAGAGGACGAGCACGTGGTACATCCCGAGCACCGGTTAGAGCAGAGGTAGAAGATCCTCCAGCAGCCACAGTTGGAGGGGCGCCGGAGGTTCCTACTATTACTCCAGCCCTCCAGGAGACTTTGGCCCAGTTCATGAGTGCTTTCAGTACTCTGTCTCAGGCAGGAGTACTTTCGATAGCCCCAGATACATCACACGTCGGGGGAGGGACACAGACTCCCGCAGCCCGTACTCCTGAGCAGAGGGTTCACATGGGGCAGGTTCTTGAGTATATCCCTATGCCTCCAGCAGCTCCAGTTCAACATGAGGCTAGAGCAGCTGCATCTGAGTCGGAGCAGCTCATCTTGAGAGGTACAAGAAGTACCACCCACCTGAGTTCAGCGGATCATCTTCAGATGACGCTCTGGGTTTTCTTGAGGAGTGTCACCGCATTCTCCGCATTATGGGTATTGTGGAGACTAGCGGGGTTCCTTTCACTGCCTTCCAGCTGAGGGGAGCAGCCTATCAGTGGTGGCGTGCTTTTGAGCTTAGTAGCCCGGACGAGGAAACCTCACTTACTTGGGCTCAGTTTTGAGAGATGTTTTTGCTTGAGTTTGTCCCTTAGAGTCTCAGGGATGCTTGGGGTGCAGAGTTTGTGCAGCTACGCCAGGGTACCATGACTGTGTCAGAGTATGCAGTCTGGTTCAGTGACTTGGCAACACATGCACCAGCTTTGGTTTCTACGGTCAGAGAGAGAGTCTGCCGTTTTATTGAGGGGCTCCATCCCAGCATTCGTACTAGCATGGCCAGAGAACTGGAGACAGATATTACTTACCAGTAGGCCGTGAGCATTGCTAGGAGGATTGAGAGTATGTTGGCCCGGGACAGAGAGGAGATGGAGGCCAAGAGGTCTTGGGAGACGGGTCATTTTTTAGGAGTTCGTGCACCTGTAGCACGCCATGGTAGGGGTTTTGTGAGCTGCCCCATTCATTCAGCTATTCCAGCAGCCAGCGGTATTCCAGCTCCTCATAGACCTCGGGAGACTTATTATGCACCGCCGCTATCTCAAGTGCCTTCAGCTCGAGGTGCTATCACTGGCCAGTCCAGCAGGCCAGTTCAGAGTCAGCAGCAGCCACCGCGTCCTCCGAGGGGTTGTTTTGGGTGTGGTGACCCTCGGCATATGATCAAGGATTGTCCCAGAGCTAAGAGGGGTACATCACCAGAGACTTATTAGGTTCCACGCTTTCCAACCAGGTCCGCCCAGCTATTCTTCCAGCCCCAGCTGCTATCTCACCATCTCAGGTAGCTCGAGGTGGAGGTCGGGGAGGTAGAGGTCGCCCTAGAGGGGGAGGTCCGGCCAGATACTATGCCCTTCCAGCTCGATCTGAGGCCATTTCTTCAGACTCAGTTATTACAGGTATCGTCCCCGTCTGTCATAGGGATGCATCGGTATTATTTTACCCAGGGTCTACATATTCATACGTATCTTCTTACTTTGCTTCATATTTGGGGATGTCTCGGGATTCCTTGAGTTTCCCCGTATATGTTTCTACTCCTGTGGGAGATTCTCTTGTTGTGGACCACGTATATCGGTCGTGTTTGATTGTTATAAGTGGTTTTGAGACCAGGGCTGATTTATATTACTTAGCATGGTAGACTTTGATGTTATATTGGGTATGGACTAGTTATCTCCCCACTACGTTATTCTTGATTGTCACACCAAGACCGTGACGCTGGCTATGTCAGGATTGCCGAGGTTAGAGTGAAGAGGTTCCTTGGAGTATACTCCCCGCCGTGTCATTTGTTTCCTTAAGGCTCAGCGGATGGTTGGGAAGGGGTGTGATGCATATCTGGCTTACGTGAGAGATGTTAGTACTGAGACCCTTACAGTGGAGTCAGTTCCAGCTGTCAGAGACTATTCTGATGTATTTCTAGCTAATCTTCCGGGTATGCCACCCGACAGAGACATTGATTTCGGCAGTGACTTGTTGCCGGGCACTCAACCCATTTCCATTCCTCCTTATCGCATGGCTCCTCCTGAGTTGAAGGAGTTGAAGGAGCAGTTACATGAGTTTCTTGAGAAGGGATTCATCAGGCCCAGTGTATCACCTTGGGGTGCTCCAGTATTATTTGTGAATAAAAAAGATGGCTTGATGCGTATGTGTATTGACTACCGGCAGCTGAATAAGGTGACAGTGAAGAACAGGTACCCATTGCCTCACATAGATGATCTATTTGACTAGTTACAGGGTGCTAGAGTGTTCTCCAAGATTGATCTATGTTCGGGTTATCATCAGCTGAAGATTCGGGAACTGGATATCCCGAAGACTGCCTTCAGGACCAGATATGGCCACTATGAGTTCCTCGTTATGTCAATCGGACTGATCAACGCCCCATAAGCCTTCATGCACCTGATGCACATCATATTTCGGCCTTATCTTTATACTTTCGTCATTGTGTTCATTGATGACATTCTGGTATATTCTAGGTCCCAGGAGGACCATGAGAAGCACTTGAGGATCGTGCTTCAGACATTGAGGGAGAAGAATTTGTATGCCAAGTTTTCTAAGTGTGAATTTTGGCTTGATTCTGTAGCATTCTTAGGCCACGTGGTGTCTTCGGATGGGATCAAAGTAGATCCGAATAAGGTGGAGGTAGTTCAGAGTTGGCCCAGACCATCCTCAGCTACTGAGATTCGCGGTTTCCTCGGTTTGGCTGGGTATTATTGCCGTTTTGTGGAGGGATTTTCATCCATTTCAGCGCCTATGACCAGACTGACCCAGAAGGGTGCATCTTTTATATGGACTGAGGAGTGTGAGGCGACCTTTCAGAAGCTCAAGACAACCCTGACTACAGCTCTTGTATTGGTTCTGCCTACCGGTTCCAGATCCTATACAGTTTATTGTGATGCTTCATGATTGGCTTGGGAGCGGTGTTGATGCAGGACGGTAGGGTGATTGCCTACGCGTCCAGGCAGTTGAAGGTCCATGAGAAAAACTACCTTGTTCATGATCTCCTGTTAGCAGCGATTGTTCACGCCCTGAAGATATGGCGTCATTATTTATATGGTGTTCCCTATGAGATATTCACAGATCACCGGAGTTTGCAGCACATATTCAGGCAGAAGGATCTAAATTTGCGCCAACATAGGTGGTTAGAGTTGCTAAAGGACTATGACATCACTATATTATACCACCCGGGGAAGGCCAATGTGGTGGCCGATACCTTAAGTCGCCAGGTGGAGGGTTTGGGGAGTTTGGCATACCTTCATGAAGCTGAGAGGCCTCTAGTCTTAGATGTTCAGTCCTTAGCCAATCAGTTCGTGAGATTGGATCTTTCTGAGCCTTGCCGGGTATTAGCTTGTGTGGTTGCTCGATCTTCCCTTCATGACCGTATTAGAGAGCGCCAGTATGATGATCCCCACCTTTTGGTTATTCGGGATAGAGTTCGGCGGGGAGATGCCAGAGATGTGATTATAGGAGAGAATGGGGTGATGAGGCTGCAGGGCTGTATCTGTGTGCCCAACGTAGATGGGCTCCGGGAGTTGATTCTTGAGGAGGCCCATAGTTCGCTGTATTCCATCCATCCGGGTACCGCGAAGATGTACCAGGATTTGAGACAGCACTATTGGTGGCGAAGGATGAAGAAGGATATAGCAGAGTTTGTAGCCAAGTGTCTCAACTGTCAGCAGGTCAAATGTGAGCATCAGAGACCGGGAGGGTTACTTCAGCAGATTGAGCTTCCAGAGTGGAAGTGGGAGCGGATCACCATGGACTTTGTGGTTGGACTTCCTCGGACTTTGAGGAAGCATGATGCTATTTGGGTGATTGTGGATCGGCTGACCAAATCAACCCATTTCATTCCGGTACTGACTACATATTCATCGGAGAGGTTGGCTGAGATTTATATAAGATACATTGTTCGCCTCCACGGTATTCCAGTATCTATCATTTCAGACAGAGGTACACAGTTCACTTCATGGTTCTGGAGAGACGTTCAGCAGGAGTTAGGCACCAGGGTAGAGTTGAGCACAACTTTTCACCCTCAGACGGACGGGCAGTCCGAGCGCACGATTTGGATCCTCGAGGATATGCTCCGTGCCTGTGTGATGGATTTTGGAGGGTCATGGGATCGATTCTTGCTTCTAGCAGAGTTTGCTTACAACAACAGCTTCCAGTCCAGCATTCAGATGGCGCCGTATGAGGCATTGTATGGTAGGCGGTGCAGGTCTCCCGTGGGATGGTTTGAGTCGGGCGAGGCCCGATTGTTTGGTACAGACTTGGTTCAGGATGACCTGGATAAGGTGAAGGTGATTCAAGAGAGACTTCACACAGCTCCGTCCAGGCAGAAGAGCTATGCGGATCGGAAGGTTCGGGACTTGGCATTTATGGCTGGTGATCGGGTTTTGCTTCGGGTATCGCCTATGAAGGGCGTCATGAGGTTCGAAAAGAAAGGCAAGATGAGTCCGAGATTTATTGGCCCTTTTGAGGTGTTGCGACGTGTTGAGAAGGTTGCTTATAAGCTAGCCCTGCCTCCCAACCTAGCAGTGGTTCATCCGGTGTTCCACGTCTCCATGCTCCGAAAGTATTTCGGTGACCCGAATCATGTCTTAGATTTCAGCTCAGTCCAATTGGACAAGGATCTATCACATGTTGAGGAGCCCGTGGCTATATTGGACATGCAGGTCAGAAAGCTCAGGTCAAAGGATATTGCGTCAGTAAAGGTTCAGTGGAGGGGTCAGCCAATCGAGGAGGCGACTTGGGAGACCGAACAGGATATACGGAGTCAGTACCCTCATCTTCTCCCAGCTCCAGGTATGTTTCTATGCTCGTTCGGGGACGAACAATTTTCTTAAGAGGGGGAGGATGTAACGACCCGACCGGTCGTTTTAAGAATTTGCACCCCAATCCCCTATTTACCGCTTCTCCTATGTCTTTTTATGTTATTAGAACCTGTCGGTGCATCGAGTGATGAAATCTGGGGTGATTTTGGACACATAGTCCATAAATGTGGAAATTTAGCTTTAGAAATATGGCCGTAGCTAGAGATGTGTGAAGACGGATACGGAATTGAATTCCGTCAACTCCGTTAGCTTCGTTGGATGATTTCGGGGTTAGGAGCGTACTCAGAATGTGTTTTCGAGGTCGGTTGTGGATTTAGGCTTGAATTGGCGAAAGTTAGAAATTCGACAAATTCGACCGATAGGTGAGATTTTGATATCGAACTCGGAATGGATTTCCAGAAGCAACAACAGGTCCGTAATGTCATTTATGACCTGCGTGCAAAATTTGAGGTCATTCAGATGAGTTTAGACGTGTTTCGGCGTCGAATGTGAATTCTTGAAAAATTCCTAAATTCATAGGCTTGAATATATGCATATTTGAGGATTTTGATGCTATGGGACGTGTTTTTTTAAGACTCGACCAAGTTCGAATAACGTATTAGGGTCGGTTGGTGGTTTTGGTTGAGGTCCCGGGGGCCTCGGGGTTGTTTCGGATGCTTAATGGGAGAATTTGGAACTTAGCAAATTCCTGAACCAGGCTTTCTTCTGGTGTTTCACACCTGCGAAGGTTTTCCCGCAGGTGCGGACACGCAGGCGCGATAGGGCTGGTCGCAGGTGCGATGGCGAAGGGGGATGACCAGTGGTCGCAGGTGCGACCTGGGCTCCGCAAGTGCGGAACCGCATGCGCGACCAAACGACCGCAGGTGCGACCCAAGTGGACTTAAGTGAATTCCGCACCTGCGATGCTTTTTCCATAGGTGCGGTACCGCAGGTGCGGTGAAAGGGACCGCAGGTGCGAGATCCCTATGTGTTTATTCCAAAAATCCGAGGGTTTGAATTTCATAAGTCTAAAATCATTTGAGAGCTCGGGAATTGGCAATTTTCAGTGGGTTTTGAAGAGAAGGATCATAGGTAGCGTTTTATAATCCTAATTCGTTGTTAGACCATTAATCCCCATTGTTTTCTTTAGTTTAATTAACTAAAATGGGGGAAAAACCATAGGAACTTGATGAAACTTCCCCAACCAAAATTCTGAAAATTTAGGGGGTTTTTGACATCGGATTTCGATGATTCTTGTTCGAGTGAGTTCGTGAGTGAATGGGTGTCCGGAAAATATAACTTTTACCCGATTCCGAAATGTGGGCCCGAGGGGCGTTTTGGTCAAAATTCCTAATTTCGCGTATTAACTTCGAATTAATTAGTAATTTTGATTTCTTGAAATGATATTCACATTATGCAATCGAATTGAATAGATTTGGGCCACCAGGAGTTGGATACTCGTGGCAAGATCGTGATAATTGGTTGATTAGCACAGTCGAGGTAAGTGGCTTGCCTAACTCTGTGTTGGGGAAATTCCCTTAGGCATTTATAACGGATTTTTGGTATAAAAACTTCGTGTACGTGAGGTGACGAGTACGTGCACGGGATATTTTCACAAATTCCATTGTTTCCTTCTATGACATACTTCATCTTCAATTCCTATTATCTCTGTTATCGGTTTAAATGAGTAGCGACTTAAGATTTTATCAAGTCCAACGATTTTACCTGATTTTTCCACTCGTTACTATTATTTGAAACCGAGTTAAGTACTTTCCTTTGTATTTGCCAACTGTTTTCCCAAACTTATGAATTACGCTAAACCTGATGTACATCTCGCATTGCTTATTTACATTGGGACTGTGGGCTATGACCTGAGACTTTTCCTTGCATTGTATTGCATATTTACATTAGAACTGCGGGCTATGACCTGAGACTTTCCCTTGAATTGTATTGCATATTTACATTGGGACTGCGGGCTTTGACCTAAGACTTTCCCTTGCATTGTATTGCATATTTACATTGGGACTGCGGGCCGAGACCTGAGACTTTCCCTTGCATTGTATCGCATATTTACATTGGGACTGCTGGCCGAGACTTGAGACTTTCCCCTGTATTGCATTGCACGACTATCTACTGATTTATATGCTGTGCGGAACTAAGATTTATTACTTCGTTCTTTCCGGTTGACTTTACTTCCCGTTGATTATTACTGCTTTACTTAACTGTTAATTATATCTGTTTATTTTTTTTTGTAAACTCAGTAGAGCCGCAACCTGACCTCGTCACTACTTCACTGGGGTTAGGCTTGGCACTTACTGGGTACCAAATGTGGAGTACTCACGCGCTTCTGTGCATGTTTTTCCCATGTGTAGATCCAGGTACCGGTGCACCGTTCCGGAGTCAGTAGAGTAGCATATCTTTGGGAGACTTTGAGGTATTTCTGCAGCGTTCGCAGAGCTTCCGAGTCCCCCCTCCTATCTTAGCATAGTTATAGTTCGTATATGAGACTACACTTTCATTTTCAGTTTTGTATATTGAATCGTAGAGTTTAACTTGTGATGTTGTAGATATTCCAGCTCTGGGGTGAAGTAAGCTGTAAATGCCGAGCGGCATTGAGTATTAGTATTACCTTACTTTATTTTCCTCTGTTTTGCCCCGTGCACTCTTAATTTACTTGAATGATTAGGCTTACCTAGTCGTCCTGACTAGGTGCCATCACGAACCTGTTCGGAGGGAGAATGGGGTCGTGACACTCATCAACTTATCCACTAACTGCGCTGTGAGTCTCTCAGACTTTGGTGAGCCTCAACAACTTGATGCTGACAACCACTTCTAAGTTGTGTAACATATCCAGTACTGTTGAAGCACAATCCTCTACTCCAGCAGCACCACAAGTCCCTCCATCAATGGAGTAAACATTAAAGAAGGTTCTAGAGAACCAGAAGACTATTATGGATTCACTAGTTGTTCATGGGGGAGCTATTGAGGAGTTGGGAAAGCAGGTGAAGAAGATAAGGATATCCCAGGCTTCAAAAAAATTAGTGGAGAGTTAGAAAAAGGAGGTTATGAAGATAGCAGCAACGAGTGATTTGCTATTTGACCTACTGATGGGGACAGGTCCATCAGTACCAGCAGCACCATCAGTAGAGGCACCAGCTGGCCAGTCTGACCAGCCAGATCTTATTGTCCACACTACTGAGGAGATGCTTCAGATGCTCGCCAACCCTGTTGTTCCCCAGCCAGATGATGATGAGATACAATTGGTGGATCCCGAGGGTGGTGATGCTGCCAGTCACCCTGAGACCACATAGGGAGGTTTCTTTGCTCTCTACCCTCCTTTATTTTGATTGTGCTAAGCATTGAGGACAATGTTTGTGCCTATTCGGGGGTGGTCTATTTTGGTTAGATTTGATGACATTTGTACTCTTTTTCTTTTATCTTTATTTTCTCTTTAATTATGAATATATTCGTCCCTCTTGTATATATTCTATTCCCCTGGTTTATATATTCATTTGCCTTACTTTCAGTAGTTTATTTAATAGCTTCTTCATCTTGTTTTCTTAATAGTACAACTTCTTAGTTACTTTAATAGTTTCTTTTTGAGTTGTTAGCTTCTTTTATGTTTAAGTGAACAATAAGCCTTTGATTTTCTTAATACCACGATTCTTTACAAATGTGGGTCTTGTGTGAACCTGGTGGCTCTTCCCAACGATAGATGGCGTGACAACCTTCTTAAGGGATCGAGTCCGTTTTTGATGTTTTGATAAAAACAGTAGTATTAATGAATAAATAAGGGTCAAGCATGCTTCACTTGGTACCAACACACTTAACTACGCGCTTATGGTTAGAAACAAGTTTTTGAAAGAAAAAAAGGCTCTAGTTAGTGACCTTCTGACTCTTGTGTTGACTTAGGCAATCATCAGGTGGTTTAGTTGAACCATTAGCGATTTTCAATGCTGAATGCGGTTGTTGTGGGCCCTCAAATCTATTCTCTTTAACAATCCGGTTGTGTGAGAAGTGAGGTATTTTGTTACAAGTCCAAGTACCCGTACGAGTGGTCTAGAACTTGGCCCGAATGTGTTTCTGGGCAAAATTCTAAGTTAGCTTGCTTGAGATGTGATTTTAGGCTTTCCTTGACCTGTTTTGAAACCCTCTATCGCCCACCAATGATATCATCCTTAGTCAACCCTTTTGAGCCTAAAGCCTTTTTTATTCGATAACCATGTTACAAGCCTTTACCCGCTTTATAGTGACTCTCTTGGCACCCGAGCTTTCTTTAGCACTCATGAGAAACAAATGGCAAAAAGACAAGTTTAGGGTAGAGACAAGAAGTTAAAGATGGTATCAAGGCAAAAAAAGAGAAAAGAAATGAAGAAGAGGAAAGGCAAGAAAAAAAGAAAGGAAGAACAAAATAAAAACACAAAAAGAAAATTGAATAATATTAAAGGGTTGAAAAAATTCAAAAGGAAGCAAAAGTGCAAAGCATGGAGAAAACAAAGAAGGAAAGTATGAATAGCATGACCAAGAAAGAGTGATGTCAAGTCTCTCTAGTCCCCCTAAGGGAAAAGAAAATGACTCAAAGAGCCGGCAAAGTAAGAGCCAAAAAAGAGAAAATGGAGTGCTAAAGGAAAGATGAACCAGTTCCATTCCAATATTTCCCTCCTTAGTCCAAAATCCTTCATTACATGCCGAAAAAGCCCTACATGATTTCAAGCCGAGTAAGCTTACATTAGTGATGATCTATATGAGGGGAAAGCATATGGTACTTAGAGCCGGGCTTGTGACATTCAATTGAGAGTGATGAGCGAATCTTTCTCAAGTAATTGAATTGAGTGCTTCATTCGAGTGAGATGAGATTCCAGAGAGTATAGGAGGAGGAGTTTGGGATCCACAATGACCTACATGAAAGTGCGAACTTCCTTGATGAACAAAGTTACCTCTTGATGCTCAAGCGTCACATTAGAGCTATTTGTGCTTTAACATTCAAATCATAGGCTTGTTAATGATTCATAAGTGTGTGGGTAATTATTGGTCCCAATTGATGTGTGTTTGATTCAACTTAGGCCAGCTGAAATAACTCTTTTCTAGTGGAGGTCAAAATTACCTTAATTGCTTGAGGACAAGAAATAACTTAAGTTTGGAGGAGTTGATAAGTAGTGATTTTGACTGCTTATTTTCTCTCTTTTACTTATGTTTTAACTCAAAAATGCTTAAAGGTAGTCCCAAGAACTAATGAAACGTGCTTTCTTGCAGGAATATTAGGAAGCGAGCCAAAGCATTGAAAATCAACTCAAGAAGGAGTAAAATTGGACAAGAACCAAAACAAGACAAAATGGACCAAAAGTACGGACCGCACAATACTTTGTGCTGCCATAGACTCTGAAGAGCCACTGACAGAATTCCTTCACAAAGTGTGGGCTGCACAATTATTGTGCGGCCATAGAAGACAAAAATCAGAGAGATGTGTTTTGGGGGCCTGAATAAGTGCGGACTGCACTATTATTGTGCGGCCGCAGAATGCTATAAGTGCGGCAGCACTCATAAAATGTGTGGTCCACAGAAGTTGCCCATGTCCAACCCACGATCAAGAGTGTGGCCGCACTCAGAAATGTGCAGTCCGCACAATCAGAGGAAATGCGGCCACACCCCAGATTTATGCGGCTGCAGAAAGCCACTCTATCAATTCAGCCTCAAAGTGGGGACCACACAAAGAATTGTGCGGCCGCACAACCTCCGCAGGGGAAATTTTGTCCGATAATTTTAGCTGGGTATAAATAGATCTTTTTTGTCATTTTTAGGTAAAGTGGGAGCACCTGAGAATATAGAGCCGTTTATGTTTTACTGTTTTTGTAACTTCGTAATAGATCATCATTCTAACATTATATTTTCTTCTCTTAATTATCTATTATGAGTTTATTTTTAGTTTCTTCTTTAATTTCTTCATTTTCTGTAATGGGCGATTGATTTAGGGCTTATTTATGATTGGGTATATGATGTTTAGCCTAGTTCTTGCTTGAATTTAATAATTAATGGTTGTAAACATTGATTCATACCTAATTGACTTAGTTTCTACTTGAGAAAGAAAGACTAAGTCTAGAAAAACTTGGCTAACAAGAAATTGGGGTGAACTCAAGAAATTGATAGCCCCAATTAAAGGGTCGAATCTAGAGATAGTAAGACCCGACTTGAGCATCTATCACTTGTTGCGTGAAATACCCATTTGGACTTGAGAAAGCCAAATTGGGAAAAATCACTCAAATTACCGAGAGGTATAGAGTAAGTAATCGCGTGTGATTGCTACATTGTATCCCGATCAACCAAACATTCCCTAAAGCTCTAAATCCGTTCGGTACCAACTAGGTGGAAGTCGCAACTCTAGATCTTTTGTAACCTGAAAAATAACAAAACCAAAAACATTGTCTCTTAGCTTTACAATTTCAAGAATTAGCATAAAGAAGTAGAAGTAGAAAGAACCAACCGAATATGTTTAAGTGGAATCTTGGGCACGTTATACACTTGACTAGTTATATACCTAATCCCACATAAATCTCTCTATGGTATCGACCACGACTCGCGTTGGGTATTTATAATTGCATCGACCGCCTCACAATCCCAAGTAGTGGTGTGAGTTTGGGTGACATCAGTGCTCTCTACATGGTTTGGGACTCTAAACAATATTCATCCATTAGCTATCATGACTGACCAATATAATAGTATTAAGGCTGCTATCAATGCATTGATGCCAAATACTGTACATAGATATTTTATATGGCAAATATTTGCAAAGCCGCCGATGAAGTTAAGCGGAGTTCTTGGTGGTAAGATTGCAAAGGTAAAATTTAAGGCTTTAGTCCTAGATAGCATTAACGTTGCTGAGTTTGAGAGAAGATGGACTGATTATATTGCAAAATATAACTTATATGGAAGGGATTGATTTTATAAGCTTTATTTGGAGAAGGAAAAATTGGTTTCTGTATACCTAAATAGCCACTATTGGGTTGCGATGTTGTTCACACAAAGAAGTGAAGGAATGCATATTTTCTTTGATGGGTTTATCAACTGCCAAAGTGCTTTGAAGCTATTTGTTCAACAATATGAGTTAACTATAAGAGCTAAGTTCGAGAAAGAATTGGAAGCTGAATATAGGTCAAGGTGCTTTGAACCAAAATGTTCGTCTGAATTCTCATGGGAGGAAAAACTTCAAGCATGTTATCCTCGTGAAATGTTTGAATTTTTTCAAGTACCATTGTGAAATCAGCACCCCTGAATATCATCAAGCAAACCCTAGAGTGGAGAAATACATTATAATAGATTATTCGCTCAAGAATTTTAACACTACAGATCCATTTGTCTTCACAGTTGAATATACACCTATTAGCGAATATCTAAGTTGCAGCTGCAAGTGGTTTGAAATAAGAGGTATTCTATCCTGCCATATACTTAAGGTGTTGTGTCATAAGAGGATTGAAAACGTTAATGAGAGGTTTAATATTGAAAAGGTGTAGAAGAGATGTTGTTCATCCACACTTGAAACGTTTCTTTCTTGGAGGTTACCCACGTATGACTTCTGAATACATGATGTGCAAAGAATTATTAAACAATTTTGAACGGGTTTGTGATATTGCATTAGACACTGAAGTGATGAGGCAATATATTAAGTATTATTTGAACAGATTGGAGCATGTGATACACTCAAATTACACCTTAAAATAGTGTAAAGAGATCGATGTCAAATATAGTAATCCAAAAAGGTTGGGGTCGAATCCCACAGAGAACAATATGGAGGTGATTAGGAATGTAAGAGAATTATCACATATCGCACAATGCCTAACAAATAGATTTTGGGTTTGAAAATGTTTATAACTAAATGCGAAAATATAAACTAACCTAGAAAGCAAGTAAAATGATCAATGGCAACAAGTATGAATGCATCGGGAATTACACTCAAGTAACGATCCAATGTATTTCACGATTTTACAAATATGAGCGAGTTTATGTTAATTAGCCACGGATAATAATTCTAAATTAGCTTTTTCCAAAGAATAATAAGACTTCCTAACTGAATTATTCCTAATCCAACTAAGAGATTAAGCACACCCGGATATGGCTACAAGTAGTTCAATCCTATCCCTAGGTAGAATCTATAAAATGAGGGTTAAAGCCTCAAGTTTTTGTTAATTAATCTTTCCCAACCCCAAATTATCTTTTCTAAAATTTATTCGGAGATAACGGGCGATTCCTAGGGTTAGCTAATCCCTTTGGAAACATTAAAGAACAAGAATAATTAAAGAAACACTAACTCACTTCATAAAAGGTGAAAAATCATTCAATACATAAGCACAACAAGGTGTTTAATCCACACTTTAAACATGAATATTTTCATAAACAAGAATTAGTGTTTGAAATAAATACTACACACTTAAATATTCAATACAAAGAAAGAAAATGAAGAAATAAACGTAAATGGGTAAGAAATCCTTAACCACAAGGTTGAAATCTTCAAATCCCAAGGGTATGTGCAAACCCTAGCTTCCACAAATGTTTTCTCTCTTCTTCAAGACTCAAAATATATTTTACAATGCCAAAGATATGCCAAAAGATCTGCTAGGTCGAGCATATGCGAGTTGGGAATAAGAAAATGTGATTTTACAATTCTGCCCAGACCTAATGCCCGTTGACCGCACCTGCAGAAGATTTCTCGCAGGTGCGGCTCCGCGGAAGCGGACTCATCATTGCAGGTGCGAGTCTGGGTATCTTGAGCAATCTCCGTAGATGCTGACGAAAGGTCGCACCTGCGGTTCCGCATGTGCGTGAACTACTTTGCAGGTGAGGATATTTTATAGTTTAGCTCTTCTTCGCAGGTGCGTTCAATACTTCGCAGGTGCGACCTCGCACCAGCGGCCCAGAGTCCGCAGGTGCGGATTCACTGGAGGTTTTGTGCATTTTTTACAGTTTTGTGCTCAACTCCACTCCAATTCAACACCAACCACTTCATGGAACCATTTCCCTGAAATTCGAGCAATACACACTATAAACGACCTCATGTTAACATTATAGGACGCAAAATCTAGCGAAAAAAGGTTAAAACGAGTGGTAAAATCACCACTCATCAACACACCCAACTTAAAGCTTTTGCTTGTCCTCAAGCAAATCAAAACCAACAACTAAATGAGGTTCTACCATTTCAAGCACAAGTTGTGTTGCTATCATTTATAAATCACATTCTCCACTAAGCATTATGTCACGACCCAATTCCAGAGTCGTGATGGCGCATGTCGTGGAACCAGGCAAGCCATCCATTTATTCTAACTAAATGCAATTGCCAATAAATATCCTTATTAACAAGTCTGTGGATAATAATAATAATAATAAATCAAAACCCAAATCCTACAAACCCCGGATCCAGTGTCACACAGTCATGAGCTGCTAATACTTAATACAACCAAAAAAGGAATGACCAACACAGTCTGAAAATAAATATGACGGTAGAAAAGGAAGAGAAGACGAGATCGCGGTCGCCAGCTGCTACCTCGTCAACTCTGATGAAAACTGATGCTACTCACTGACCAGAGTTGAATCCCATTGTACCTGGATCTGCACACAAGGTGCAGGGGTAACGTGAGTACACCAAATTAGTAGTAACGAAACCAAACTACGGGCTCAGAGGTAGTGACAGACTAAACCTCCGATAATTCGAACAACAGTATATAACTTAGACATGACAGTAATATATCAGAAAATAAACACGATGCATCAATATATGTCTGTAACCCTGCATACTAGCATGAATTCATATAGAATCAAGAATGATGTGTACTCAGTAATCAAACTCTCATAAGGTGGTCCACTTAGTACTAGACTATGGCCTTCCGGCCCAGGGAAAGTCCATCCCGGATATTACATAAACACAAGTGACACAGTCACGTAGTACCGAGGAAAAAGGCCGATCCAGCCCCCACGGAGAAGATCCACCGGAACATAAGACACACAGAGAAGATCCATCTCCGGAACATAATACTCGGAAGGGATCCATGTCCAGGGAAGATCCATCCCCATATCTGTGCGCTCATTGGGGGTGTACAGACTCCGAAGGGGCTCCTATCAGCCCAAGCGCTATATCAATCCAACGAAGGCATGATTCCAGGGTCGCTGCGGTATGCAGTCCGACCTCATAACTGTCTCAAAAGCAGGCTTCAAGCCTTACTCAATCAGTACCTTCCAGTCTCACTCACAATGCTCTAACATATGAAAATCAGCCCAAACCAATGATAATATAGAATAAACTAGCAACTTACGAGACTGAGGTATGAAATATATACTATAACATGACTGAGTACATGAAAACAAGAATCATAAATAGAGATAGCAGTAATCGACCATTCCGGTCTGAACATATCGGCGTGAAGCCTTAGCATTTATACTTAGCGTGATTTCTATTGCGTTCAAGGAAAATACCACCTTCACAGTACAATTATCAACCCGAGATAACCATTAGCCAGTGCCATGGGATGAGCCAGGCTACAAACAGTCAGTGTACGCCCGCATGCCCGTCACTTGGCAAGTGCGTCCCCTTAATTAACATCAAATATCAAATAGTTTGGGGTTTCGAACCCTCAGTTCCAAGTTGGGAGCGTTACTTACCTCAAAACCGGCTAATATACTACTCCGCAGTGCCCTTGCCTCTAAATTTAGCCTCCGAGTGCTCCAAATCTACCAACAATCAGATGTATATCATTATAGTATGCTAAGGAACTAATCCCAATCGAAATGTATCAAAAATACTCAAAAATCCCGAAATTGGTTAAACCTGACCCCCGGGCTCACGTCCCGAAACTCAGAAATTTTTATACAGAACTGTTCTCCATCATCTCACGAGTCCTTACATATAAAGAACACTAAATTCGGAGTCCAAATGACCCCTCAAATCCCCATTTTAAAGCCTCTTAATCCCAAGTCCTAATTACCCAATTGCACTGATTTTTCCCTAATTTTCCACCATAAATCCGACCTTTAATCACATATAAACGAGTTTAGAGTCCAAAAACCTTACCTCAATGAAGAAATTTCGAATCCCCTCTTCAAAACCCTTCCAAAAGCTTCAAACCCGGATAAAATATTGAAAAAGATGGCTAGAATTCGTGAAGGCACGCTTTTATACTTTTCTGTATAGTAATTCCGCAGCTGCGACCACTTACTCGCACCTGCGGAACCCCACCTACGGATCCCAGGTGCGCACCTGCGGAAAACCCCACGGACCTCAAATCCCGCACATGCGATCGACCTCCCGCACCTGCGGCAATTAACTCGCACCTGCGGAATACTCTCACTCAGCCAAATTTCCGCACCTGTGGTGCCACGTCCGCTCCAGCGGAACCGCACCTGCGGCTCCCCATCCGCAGGTGCGAAAACACCAGCAGTGACAAAACCACTCCAAACTCCCCGTTAACAACTCGAAACCATCCCGAGCCCCTCGGGACCCCAACTAAACATACCAACGGATCATATATGATCTTTGAAACTTAGTGGAGCTTCCGAAACATCAAACACAACATCAAAACCCCAAAAACACATCGAATTCAAGCCTATGAACTTTGAATTTTCTAAATTCCACCAACGATGCTGAAACTACCCAAAACAACTCCGATTGACTTGAAATTTTGTAGAAATATTCAAAATGGCATTACGAACCTGTTCCAACTGTCAGAATTCCATCCCGACCCCAATAGCCTATTTTCCACTGCCACCAGGAAATTGCCAAAAACTCACTTTCGCCAATTCAAGCCTAATTCTACACCAGACATCACAAAAATATTCCGAACATACTCCTAAGTCCCAAATCACCTAACGAAGCTATATGAGCCATAAAATCCACATTCCGAGGTCGTTTCCAAATAAGTCAACTCTCAGTTGACCTTTCCCATTATAAGGCTATCTTTAAAGGCTACATGACTGAACTCTCACTACAACCCTTTGATTTCAAGCCTATCGACTCTAACACATCAATAACAGAATAACCAACCTATGATAAGTCAATAACATCAATTATAATGCAGGTTCTACGTAACGACGGACCGGGTCATTACATTCTCCCCCTCTTAAACAAACGTTCGTCCTTGAACGGGTCTAGAAATATACCTAGAGTCTCAAACAAGTGAGGATATCTGCTTCGCATCTCCTGCTCGGTCTTCCAAGTAGCCTCCTCCACTAGCTGACCTCTCCACTGCACCTTTACTGAAGCTATCTCCTTCGACCTCAACTTTCTGATCTCGCGAGCCAAAATAGACACTGGCTCGACCTCATAAGACATATCATTCTCGAGGGGAACTGTGGTGAAGTCTAGCACATGAGACGGGTCACCAACATATTTTTTGAGCATCGACACATGAAATATCAGATGAACACTCGATAGACTGGGTGGCAAGGCTAGTCTATAAGCCACCTCTCCAACCTTCTGAAGCACCTCGAAAGGACCAATAAACCGCAAACTTAGCTTTCCTCTCTTTTCAAACCTCATAACACCCTTCATTGGTGATACCTTCAACAATACCTTATCCCCTTCCATAAAAGACATATCCCGAACCTTCCGATCCGTATAACTCTTCTTTCTAGACTGCGCCGTGCGAATTCGCTCCTGAATCAACTTCACCTTCTCCAACGCATCCTGAATCAAATCTGTGCCCAATAACTTAGCCTCACTAGGCTCGAACCAACCAACCGGAGATCTACAACTCCTGCCATATAAAGCCTCATACGGGGGCATCTGAATACTGGACTAGTAGCTGTTATTATATGCAAACTCCTCTAGTGGCAGGAACTGATCCCATGAACCACCAAAATCAATCACGCAAGCCCGTAACATGTCCTCCAGAATCTGAATAGTCCTTTCCGACTGCCCGTCAATCTAAGGATGAAGTGCAGTGCTAAACTCTATCTTAGTACCCATACCTCTCTGTACGGCCCTCCAAAATTGAGATGTGAACTGAGTACCTCTGTCAGAAATGATAGAAACCGGAACTCCATGCAATCAGACAATCTCCTTAATGTAAATACCAGCTAACCGCTCTGAAGTATAAGAAGTGCTGACAAGAATGAAGTGCGCGAACTTGGTCAATCTATCTACAATGACCCAAATAGCATCAAAACCCTTCAAAGTTCGTGGAAACCCAACTACAAAGTCCATGGTAATCCGCTCCCACTTCCACTCCGGAATATCCACCCTCTAAACTAATCCACCTGGTCTCTAGTGCTCATACTTGACCTGCTGGCAGTTGAGACACCGTGCTACATACTCAAAAATATCTCTCTTCATCCGCCTCCACCAATACTGTTGTCTCAGATCCTGTTACATCTTCGCGGCGCCCGGATGAATAGAATACCGTGAACTGTGAGCCTCTGCTAATATCAACCCTCGAATACCATCCACATTGGGCACGCAAATACGGCCCTGCATCCACATAACTCCGTCATCACCAATACTCACATCCCAGGCATTACCCTGAAAAACTCTATCCTGAAGAACTAACAAGTGGCGGTCATAATACTGTCGTGCCTTAATCTGATAAAATAAAGAGGACCGGAAGCCATGATAGCTACCACCCGCGGAGGGTATGACAAATCCAACCTCACCAACTGTCCCACTAAAGCTTGAACATCAAGTGCTACTGGTCGCTCTGCTGCTGAAAGGTAAGCTAGGCTCCCCAAACTCTCGGCCCTGTGACTCAAGGCATCAGCCACTACATTGGCCTTCCCCGGGTGATACAAAATAGTTAAGTCATAGTCCTTAAAAAGCTCTAACCATCTCCTCTGATGCAAATTCATGTTCTTCTACCTTAGCAGATACTTCAAGCTACGATGATCAGTGAAAATCTCACACTGTACCCCATACAAGTAATGCCGCCAAATCTTTAAGGCATGAATAATGGCAGCTAACTCAAGATTGTGCACTGGGTAATTCTTCTCATGCACCTTCAACTGTCTGGACGCGTAGGCAATCACCCTATCGTCCTGCATCAAAATTGCTCCCAATCCAACTCTAGAAGCATCATAATAGACTGTGTAAGAACCCGAACCCGTAGGGAATACCAATACCGGGGATGTAGTCGATGCTGACTTGAGCTTCTGAAAGCTCTCCTCGCACTCATCGGACCATCTGAATGGAGCATCATTCTGGTTCAATCTGGTCAAAGGTGAAGCAATAGAAGAAAATCCCTCCACAAAGTGACGGTAATAACCCGCCAAACCCAAGAAACTCCTAATCTCCGTAGCTGAGGACGGTCTGGGCCAACACTGCACCGACTCTATCTTCTTCGGGTCCACCTGAATACCCTCACTAGACACTACGTGACCCAAGAAAGTTACCGAACCAAGCCAAAACTCACATTTGGAGAACTTTGCATAAAGCTTCTCCTCCCTCAATCTCTGCAACACAACCCTCATATGCTGAGCGTGCTCCTCCTGGCTACGAGAGTACACCAGGATGTCATCAATGAACACAATAATGAATGAATCAAGGTAAGGCTGAAACATGATGTTCATCAAATGCATGAACGCGGCTGGGGCATTGGTCAGCCCAAAAGACATAACCAGAAACTCATAGTGGCCATATCTGGTCCTAAAAACAGTCTTCGGAATATCAGAATCCCGAATCTTCAGCTAATGGTACCCAGACCTCAAGTCGATCTTGGAGAACACCCTAGCTCCCTGAAGCTGATCAAACAAGTCATCAAAGGCAAAGGATATCGGTTCTTCACCGTAACCTTGTTCAGCTGCCTATAGTCAATGCACATACGCATGGATCCATCCTTCTTGTTTACAAACAACACCGGTGCACCCCAAGGCGACACACTAGGCCGAATGAACCCCTTATCTAGTTCCTGAAGTTGTTCCTTCAATTCCTTCAACTCTACTGGGGCCATGCGGTAAGGGAGAATAGAGATAGGCTGGGTATCTGGCAATAAGTCAATACCAAAATCAATGTCCCTGTCAGGTGGCATGCCTGGCAGGTCTGCTGGGAAAACATCCGGGAACTCACGGACCACATGAACAGAATCAATGGAAGGACTCTCACTACTAACATCCCTTACAAAGGCCAGATAAGACTCACACCCCTTCCCAATCATACGCTGAGCCTTCAGAAAGGAAATCACCCTGCTAGGCACATATTCCACCGAACCTCTCCACTCAATCCTCAGCAATCCGGGTATCACTAAGGTCACGTTCTTGGCGTGACAGTCGAGAACCGCATGGCATGGAGATAGCCAATCCGTGCCCAAGATTACATCAAAGTCAACCATGCTAAGCAATAATAGATCTGCCCGGGTCTCCCGACCCTCAATAGATATATTACAAGACCGGTACACCCGGTCTACCACAACAGTATCCCCCACCGGAGTCGACACATGAACAACTGAAAACAAAGACTCACGGGGAGTATATAATAAATGTGCAAAGTATGAAGAAACATATGAATACGTAGAACCAGGATCAAATAATACTGCAGCATCCTGGTGACAGACTGAGATAATACCTGTAATCACTGCATCTGAAGCTATGGCATCTGGTCTGCCTGGAAGTGCATAGAAACGGGCCTGACCTCCATCTGACCGACCTCCCCCTCTAGAGCGGCCCCTGACTGACTGACCTCCACCCTGGCTGCCTGAGCGGGTGGTGCAGAAACTGGAGGCTGGTTCCTGTGCTGAAATAAACTACCAAAAAGGTGGGGACAATACCTCTTGATGTGACCCAGATCCCCACACTCGAAACAACCCCTCCCAGCAATTGACGAGGGGGACTAAAGGGAACCCCTGGAACCAGAGTAGCTGCTAGAAGAACCATGTGCTGAGGAACCCTGAAATGATGGTGGCCGGGATGAGCTCTAGGTTGGAAGTGAACTAAATGAGGAACGGCCCAGATGAGAGCTACGGGGACCGTGTCCTGATGAAGCACCACTATAAGCTGGACGAGCTGGCTGAGGAGGCCTGAATTGTCTGCCTCTGCTGTGGTGAGACTGACCTCCTGAGTGATCACCACTATAACTACCAGGACCTCTAGGCCTCTTGGCCTCTCTCTCAACACACTCCTGGCGGCGCACTGACTCAATATCCCTGGCTATGTCAAATCTCCGAGACCATCAACAAATCTCCGAATCCTCTCTCTGTCCGTGGGAACTAGCCAGATGGCATGACGGGCTAACTCAAAGAAACTCATCTCATACTGCGTCATGGTCATATCCCCCTGACGCAACTGCTCGAACACTCTGCGCAGCTCCTCTCTGCAAGACTGTGGTTTATACTTCTTCAGAAAGAGAATGGAGAACTGGTGCCATGTAAGGGGCGATGCATTAGCGGGTCTACGCCTCTCATAGGCCTCCCACTAAGCAAGTGCAGCTTCTAAAAACTGGAATGTAGTACGTAGTATCCTCTGACACTTGTCCAAGAAGGCCTGGGCATCCTCGCCCTCTATACCACTAAAATTCGGAGGCTGGAGTCTGCTGAACCTCTCCAATCTACACTGCTCATCATCAGCTAAAGCTGGGACCACATAATCCTGTACCGGAGCAATATACTGTACTGGGGCTGCCCCAGGTGTCTGAAGTCCCTGGGTGACCTACTCATGTGTTTGGGCAGCTGGAGTCTGGATGCCTCCCCCAGCCTGAGAAGTAGTAGCAATAGTGGACATAGCGACGGCCTGTGCCAAGCTGGTGCACACCGTCAAAATCTGGGCTAGGGTCTCCTGAAGACCCGAAATCACAATGGGCACTGCTGGTGCCTGAGTCTGCCCTGCTAGAATATCAACTGCGGGGACTTGCTCCTAGGCAATGGAAGGGTCCACAGGTGCTGCCTTGGCTGCTGTGCGAGCTGCACCCCTCCCTCTGCCACGGCCTCGACCTCGGACTGGGCCTGCTGGTGTCTGGTCACCACTATCGATAGCACGAGTCCTCACCATCTGTGAGAGAATGAAAACAAAGGAAGTTTAGTTTCAGAGTTCAACAGAGTCGCACGACAGAATTCAAAGATGTGAGACTTTCCTAAGTGTTCTGTAGCCTCTCGAAGATAAGTACAGACGTCTCCGTATCGATCCGCAAGACTCTACTAAACCTGCTCATGACTGGTGAGACCCATTTAACCTAGGGCTCTGATACCAACTTGTCATGACCCAATTCCGGAGTCGTGATGGCGCCTGTCGTGGAACCAGGCAAGCCACCCATTTATTCTAATGAAATGCAATTACCAATAAATATCCTTATTAACAAGTCTGTGGATAATAATAATAATAAAGCAAAATTTAGAAACCAGTTTATGAAATTAAAAACCCAAATCCTACAAACCCCGGATCCAGTGTCACACAATCATGGGCTGCTAATATTTAATACAACCAAAAAAGGAATGACCAACATAGTCTGAAAATAAATACGACGGTAGAAAAGGAAGAGAAGACGAGATCACGG
>ML399672.1:102731-135147 GCA_005239525.1 Nicotiana knightiana | reverse complement strand
CCAGATTTATATTTGCAACGCCCGTTTAGTCTTTATAGAAGACATAGTTGAGCGTGATCAAGACTCTTTATCTTATTTTGGGCATTTCTTTTCTTCAAGCTTGCAAAAAAAAAGAAGGCAGAATTAATATCCCCCGACTTTAGCAATTAACCTCGAGATTTATGTTTCAATATGCTTTCTTCAATGTTCACCCATTTTCCAACTGTAGTTTCATCACCTTTTCAGCTGCAATCATATTCTCAGGTTGACCTGGTTCTCTCATTTGTTCTTGTAGTTCCAAGAGCTATTGCCTGCATATTTTCACCCTATCTCCCACTCCATTATATTTAGTTTTATTCAAAATCTTCACTGCCTGCTTTACCTTTTTCAGTTTGATCTAGACTGCTTTCATGAGTTGCTTTCTAGAATTGCCATTTTAAGTCCCAGCTAGTATTTCTAGGAAGTCCTTGTGATCAGCCAAGTGGTTCAGGAACTTAAAAGGTTTAGGTATTGTGTCCTCTTCAGTTTCCAACTTGATTCTAAAAGGAGAGTGATCAGAACATGCAGGCTCCATAACTAACACTTCTAAATGAGGTATACTTATCATCCATTCAGTGTTGACTAGAGCTCTATCTAGTTTACTATAAGTGTGACCATTAGTCTAGGTGTAGTTCCTTCCTATTGACTTCATTTCAACCATCCCAATATCTTCCATGAAGTTATTGAAGTCTCTGATCTCCCAATCTTAAACATGACTACCAATTTCTCTATCAATCACATTGCTTATTGCATTATAATCTCCTATAGATATCCATGGATCATCGATACCACTTTGCCAGCTTCTTAACTGATTCCAAAGTGACATCCTCTAATCCATACATATGAAAACCATACACAACTGTGAGAGTAAACCTTATATTCATAGATTTGATAGCAACTGCGGTATGTATGCACTGACTAGACATTCCCAATAGGTTGCAGTCAATATCTTTATCATTCCATAGTGATAGAATTCTAACTCTATTACTATGTATGTAGTTGGCTTCCCAGCACCAGCCAAGAGCTATTTTATTCATAACCTTCACTATATTTGCACTCTTTTACTTTATGCTCTAAGATAGCCCTTAGGCGTACTTTATTCTTCTTAATAAACAACTTAATCTCCTTTTGCTTATAGACTTTGTTTAGGCCCCACACGTTCCAAGTGACTAACTTCATACTGGTATAAAGAGTGTTTGAGAGGGTCCTACTTCCATTATATAACTACATTGTCCCCTTCCTATTACTTGGATTTTCCATATCTAATTCTGTCACACCTCCTTTTTCACCCCCCCTCTCCAGTAAATAAAGGGTAATAAAGGAGTTTTTTCAATTAAAGTGGCATTATTCGGATTTGGGATTTATTTTAGTTTTCAGAGTCGCCACCGAATTTTTGACGATGTTCCGGGACACCGTTTTATTTTAAAAATCCCAAACCGAGGAAACTTTGACTCTTTTTTAAGCTGTCTGCGACCAGAAATCCGAGTAAGGAATTCTGTTAACCCGGGAGAAGGTGTTAGGCATTCCCGAGTTCCGTGGTTCTAGCACGGTCGCTTAACTATTAATATTTGGCCTAAATTATTTGATTATTTATATATTTTAGCCTATTGTGCATTTGGCTATTTAATTTTTAACCGCTTTTAGTATTTATGGATTTATCTTGAAACAAGTCACGATGGCGTGAACTTGTTTGTCTTTTGGACACGTTATAACTATGCCACATGAAATACACCCGTAATTACAACATGTGATTATTATTATAATTTGAAGTTGAAGACGGGGACATGAGTTGTCGCACCCGAGTGTGGATTACGTAGTCAAGACTATGGTCGTGACAGTTTTATAGTGCCTATTTGAGGCGATGTTTGATTATTCTTTATGTTTTTTATTTGAAGGAGCATTTTAGCTTTAAGACCGATTAGGATGTTTATGGATTTATCTTGGACAAGTAACGATGGCATGCACTTGTTATTTTTGAACACATGGCAAACACGTCACATAAAATGCATTTGTGATTGCTATGTGCTTTTTATTAATTATTTGGAGTTGAGGGTCGGGGGTACGAGTTCCCACTCCCAAGTGTAGGTTATGGTCGTTTGAAGTAATACTCGATTATTTACTAAATTTCAATCTAAAGATGTATTTTTCAACCTAAAGATATGTTGAAGATTGTTTAAGCTTAAATTCATTAGTCTAAAGGACAAAGGGCTTGGGCTATGGCCATATTTTAGCCCAATTATTATTTTGGCCAATCCTAATCATGGCTATTTGTGAAGGAAGTAAAGATGTATTAATTACATTAAAAAAGCATGTCAACAATAAAAGGTTTACAAGAAATTTAACATATTATTGATTCACAAATTACATATTTGAAGAGCCAAGTTAACACATTCAGCTATAGTAGAACATTTTTTTTTAATTCCATATGGCCTAAATACATGACTTTCAAATCATGATTCATATGTATTAGGTCTTACACGGGAGTGTTCATACATCTATCATTGTAAATTCAGAAAATTTAATGAGATGAATTAAAAATGTTTTGAATTACGAATTCCTGTTTATATATTTTCGAAAGTCGTTGAATCTGAAATGATTGTTTCTGGAATTTTGGTAAATGTTTACAAGGAGATTTCAGACAGACTAATTTGAGTACAAATTCATACGAAATGCTTTTGAATAGCAAATCTATACTTATACATTTAAAAATTCATCAGAGACGAAAAGAAACAAATTTTTTTTTTGGTAAATCATAGGAATTTTAAGAGAACAGATTTTTTAAAACTTGGATTCTTGAGACAAACTCATTTTTATACTAAAATTATACAAAGGCATTCCGGATCCAAATCAAATACTAACAATCCTTATTACAATAATTATTGAAATGAAGGTAACCTTAAGGCTTTTGGGATTTTCTCTCATCAAGGCCCAATGGCCTGAGAGTCCAGATCGAATCAAGCCTTAGCGGGCTGGCCCAGCTTCATAAAGTGAAGTAATACAAAACTGGATATGAATTCAATAATGTCCAGTCTTTATTACAACTCTATACTATTACATTTCCAACTTTTTCAATAAAATACTACTTCTAAATAATGAAATAAGAAAGGAAAAACTGAGAGGCTGCTGCTCCTGTGCAAGCCAGCAGTACCTCAAGGACTCAAGCCTGCATTTCATCATTTATTTTTAAAACCATAAGTCTTAAGATTTTATGTAACGACCCGGCCGGTCATTCCGTGAGATTTACCCCGTTTCCCTCGTTTCTACTTCATTTTGTGTGGTTCAGCTTCATTTATGTGTGTTGGGTCGGTTGGTTCAGGTTCAGAGTGGTCATGGTGAGCATTGAGGCAATTAGACTCTCAAGGTAGCCTAATAGTTGAGAAAGTCATCTGAGAGACTTATTGGTAAACAACCTCGGAATGCAGATTTTATGGCTCGAGTAGCTTTGTTAGGTGATTTGGGACTTAGGAGTGTGTTCGGAATATTTTTGTGATGTCCGGTGTAGAATTAGACTTGAATCTGCGAAGTTAGTTTTCGGAGATTTTCGGTCGGCAATGGAAATTCGGCTATCGAGGTTAGAATGGAATTCCGGAAGTTGCAACAGGTCCGTAATGTCATTTTGGATTTGTCTGTAAAATTTCAGATTAATCGGAGGTGTTTTGGTTGGTTTCGGTGTAGTCGGCGATTTTTTAAAGTTCTTAGGCTTGAATTTGATGTGAATTTGATGTTTTAGTGTTGTTTTTGGTGTTCCAAAGGCTCGACTAAGTTTGAATGATGTTATGGGATAGGTTGGCATGTTTGGTTGGGGGCCTAGAGGGGCTCGGGATTGATTCGGATGGTTGACGGGAAGTTGGAAAGGAGTTTTGAAACTTTCTGCTGTGTTGCTGCTGGTGTTTTCCTACCTGCGAAGGTGGAGTCGTAGGTGCGATCACGCAGGTGCGGAAGGGGCAGTCGCAGGCGCGAGAAATTGCTGGGCAAAGTGAGCGCACCGAGGGCGTGTGATTGGGAGGCTTGAGTGACTGTGAGGTGCTGAGTGATTGTGAGGTGCTGAGGGATTGTGAGGAAATGCTCGAGGGGCTGTTTATGAAACATGTTTTCGCCCGAGGGGCTACTTATGATTTCACTACATTCATTGCATACCTAATCTTTGTTTTAAAGTTACTAAAAAAATGTGCATTATTTTAAGAACTTTTATGAAGTTGATTTCGAAGGCGTGATGATTTCGTATATTTATGTATACTATTGGAAAGTAAGGCTGTGTATATTGTGACTTATTGCGACATTGATTTTTATGTGATTCCATGCCACTTAGACTTGATTTATCTCCATTACTACTGAGTTGGCGTACCCACATTACTCCATGCACCTCTTTGTGCAGATTCAGGAGCAGAGATCGAGCATTAGCTTATATATATATATATATACTGCAGCGGAGCCGGATCGTGGGGATATAGAGGTAGCTGTTCGGCGTTCGCAGCATCTCTGCTTTCCCTTCCTATTGTATTTAGCCTTGATTCGGAGTTTTGTATCTTATTACTTTATTTTGACTTATTTCATTAGATGCTCATGACATATTGGCTCCGGGTTTTGGGGATGGCAGTACTGCATATATAAAACTTGCCTATTATGTTAAGTAAACTTTATATATATATTGTTATGAATTGCTTGAAACTTAAAATGGGATTTTCAAAAGAAATTATGAACACGCGGTAGTCGGCTAGCCTAGTTCCATGATAGGCGCCATCACGGCCGGTTAGGATTTGGGGTCGTGACAGCTTGGTATCAGAGCCCTAGGTTTCATAGGACTCAACAGTCATGAACAGGTTTAGTAGAGTCTTGCGGATCGGTACGGAGACGTCGGTACTTATCTTCGAGAGGCTACCGAACATTTAGGAAACGTTCTATATTTCTTGAATTCTTATCGTGCATCCTTGATTCAACTTGAAATGTAACTCTTGAATTCCTTCCACGCGTTCGTAGGAGCGCATGAGCGCTCAGTATCAAATGTGCCTTGATGGCTTGTGATTCCCTGATCGAGGAGCGAGATGTGATCTCTATGAGTTTGATGTGGGGCCAGTTTGGAGGACTTGAGGTCGGATCTTTGCCTATGGCCTAAGCACCGAGGTGTTGGTTGTGTTAGCCAGTGTTTTTGAAGTTATATGTTCGGTAGTGCCCTATTAGTGGGAGTGACGGTTGGATGACTATGTGATGAGTATGTTAATACTGCGAGAAGTATCCATACGATTCGGAAGCGGCGAGAGGGGTCTACTGGATGATAGAAGAAATATTAGGTGCTTGAATTCCATCGTGATTTGAGGTATAGCCTGAGTTATGGGTGTGTGAAGGATCTTTTCATGTTTTCCAGTTGAGAGTGAAGTAAATTTTATGTTGCGGTACAAGTTCAGACTCAGGAAGACTAAGTGACTGCGTACAGCTTATGATGGTGGAAGGTATACAGAAATGTTAATTGAAGGAAAAACAGGTGGGTTATCTCCTGCGAAGAGTTATGGGCTTGTGTGACCCTTATGTGACTGTTAGAAGATCTCATGTGCAAGTGAAATGAAGTGTTGAAATTTGAATTTTGGGTCGCTTAAGAGAGGGGGGCTTAACTGTTGCGAGAATGAGTGCGAGATTTGCCGAAGATTTAAAGTGCTAGATGATCTGCGGTTTCACAGGCTTAAAAAGGATTTGAGTTTAATCTCACTATGTTATTGTGGCATCAATAGAGTACAAGTGTTATGGGTTATTGAGTGTATTTTGATCTATGGCTTCGAGTCAAGTTGGGGAGTCTGTTGTGAGTAGTCGATTGCACGGTTAGGTGCTATGTTGGTTCCAGTTTGAGGCGTGCGGGTGAATCAGTTATGGCTTGCGAAAATTGAGACCAAGGATGGCTCGGGTAAAGGAAAATTTTGACGAAGGTTATATTATGATTCATAGGTGTGAGAATCACGGGATTTATTGAGTTGTTGTTGGCAAGAATGCTCGGTGCATAGAGCAGGAAATTGCTTGGTTGTATTGGGATGAGGTTACATTCTGCGGTGTCGGAGTGCCAATGAGGCATGGGTTGTTCGGTTCATTTGATCAGACTAATTGCAGTTTGAATAGAGTGAATGACTCTCGAGAATGGTTCTAATGTATTCAAGATTCTACATATAACAATTGGGTATTTTAAAGTTGTATATGTGGTTAGGAACTGAGTTTTCATTTGGAAGATGTCAAGACTTGTGGTACTTTCTACATTAACTATGGGATTCTATATATCAGTATTAGGAAGGTAATGGTTCTAGATTCGCAGGAAGTCCCTTCGGGATAGGTATTTTGAACGTGGTGCTTTTGGAAACATTTAAGAGAGTACTCAGTGGTTTATGAGCCTTAGACAGTGTGGTTTTATGCTTGGGTCTCGTATGGTGAGTCTGGGTTTAGGAATTGTGGTGCTATATCAAGAAAGAGTATCAAGTTGAAGATAAATCAAAAATGAAACTCGGATAGCTGGGATAGCTTGGTAGTAGGCCGGATTGGCATGGTAATGGATATGATCGGTTCTTGAGTGCTTATGAAGCGGTGGGTTTCCACAGGTGTTTCGTGGCAATACTCTTAGGTTTTGATTGCTTGTGTAGCTTGGTTGAGTTAGAAGGAGTCAGTTCTGATGGTTCGGTTTGGTGCAAAAGGGGATTCGTAGAGTTCTTCATAATTTCTACCATGGTTAGAGATGTATAATTTCTGCTGGCATGAGGAGCATGGGATGTATAATGATTTTCTCCTAGATGGGATCAAATGGAAAGTTCTTAACTAGTTGAGTATATATTTGATTGTGGCTTGGAAGGGATTATAAAGTTCTCATATTTATCATAGGATGGCATGGTATATGTGGTATGTTGTGTAGGGTTGAGATTGTCATGTATAAGGTCACAGTTCAGTTCTGAAAGGAGGGTAATAAATTCTTAGACAGCACGGTAGTTTCAGATGACTAGGTAAATGATATTACTAAATGGTGTGTCTTGATAAGGGTATAAACTTTAGAAAAAGGGAAATATGTTTGAATTAAGGATACTTCATTAGTAGTGTGGCACTCTCTTATTGGATCGACTGTCGATATTCAAGTTGGCTTGGTAGCATAGAAGAATTATAGGATTATCCCTCGTGGAATGATCAGGTATCAGATGTGTGTTACATGTTCGGGCAGTGTAGCTGGGATCAGATATGGTGATTCGTGTGCTTTATGGATTGGGAGAATGAGAGTTTTCGTGATCAGGTGGTTTTGTGGTTTTGGACTGTGAGAAAATAGCTAAGGTTGGTCAGAGGGTAGTATGTGCTATAGTTCAGTCATTGTGAACCTTCAAAGGGTTAATTATCTATTGTGGGTGACCAGAGTTGATTTGGGGTTCATTGATAGGTCATGGATGTGTGTTCTGCACCTGGTCAGATTTGTTTACTCCGAACTGCTATTGTTGAGAGATGTGCCATTTGATTGTTGTTGATCTTATTCGTGATCTATAAGTTACTCTCCTATGTTACGAGGATTTGAGATTTGGTGGTATATGCACCAATAGTGCGGTTTCAGTTGGGCTTTATAGCGGAATTTGAATGAGACGGGTATTTGGGTGTTGCATGATTTGTTGCAAATTGGATATGTTCCTCCGGACGGGTGTGGCATTGCGTCATTTTCTTCTCCATGGTTGTGGTGATTCACTTTTGGGTGATAGACATCAAATTGGCTTGGTTGATGATTTTGGACATGGTGACTTGAGGTGTCTCATGCGGACCAGTGTTTGGATAGGGTCGCACATTTCAGCGAAGTTATGTGGAGGTATGATCCTTCGGGCTAGATTCATGTGTTCTGTTTCTACGAGGTGCGACGGGCTCGCAGCATTTGGTGTGGTGGTATTGGTGAGCTTGTGGTACAATTCTCTCATTTGAGTTATTTTCATGATTTGAGTACATTCAGATTGTTGCTTATTAGTGCGCAGATTGCACTAATTGTGGCTTTAGATTGTATTGGTGTGTCATGTCACCAGAGTGGTTGTGTTGGATTAGATGAGATCGTTGGGATCTTTAATGAATACAAACAGATTGAATTTCAGCATGTTGGAGGGATAATATCTAGGTTCGGCCCAGAAATTTTCCATGGTCTTTGTCAAAGAAGAAGTAAGCTTCATGAATGGTTGATCTGAGAAATGGTTATGGTTTATTGCGTGTTTCATTTATCATTGTCAGTGTATGAAAGTGTTGGAATGAGACTTTAATTGATAAGAGATTTTCTATCGGTATTCAGTTGTTGTGTGCAGCTGCTGTGATTAGCAATTATCGGTACTAGTGTTGAATTATGTGGTATATCATGTAATTGCACCTGAGGTTGCAGGTATGGGTATTACAACTTGTTCAGGCTTGTTTAGTTTATAGTTATGGAGATTTTGATCTTACCCATCATTTCAGAAGTGGGAAATTGGTTCTAAGGTTATGGGCCAGGATTTGGATTTCGGAATTTCAGCGGTATTGTGCTATTGGACCTATATGGGATAGGGTGACGTGGGATCACCCCCGGGTATGTGCACGGTAAGATGCGTAACAATTTGATAGTGTGGGAGAACAACTCTTGGCACGTTCGACGGCGAACGTATGTTTAAGTGGGGGAGGATGTAACGACCCGGCCGGTCATTCCGTGAGATTTACCCCATTTCCCCTGTTTCTACTTCATTTTGTGTGGTTTAGCTTCATTTATGCGTGTTGGGTCGGTTGGTTCAGGTTCAGAGTGGTCATGGTGAGCATTGAGGCAATTAGACTCTCAAGGTAGCCTAATAGCTGAGAAAGTCAAGTGATAGTTGACTTATTGGTAAACGACCTCGGAATGCAGATTTTATGGCTGGAGTAGCTTCGTTAGGTGATTTGGGACTTAGGAGTGTGTTCAGAATATTTTTGTGATGTCCGGTGTAGAATTAGGCTTGAATCGGCGAAGTTAGTTTTTGGCGATTTCCGATCGGCAGTGGAAATTAGGTTATCAAGATCGGAATAGAATTTCAGAAGTTGGAACAGGTCCGTAATGTCATTTTGGATATGTCTGCCAAATTTCAGATTAATCGGAGGTGTTTTGGTTGGTTTCGGCGTAGTCGGTGAATTTTTGAAGTTTCAAAGTTCTTAGGCTTGAATTTGATGTGAATTTGGTGTTTTAGTGTTGTTTTTGGTGTTCCGAAGGCTCGAATAAGTTTGAATGATATTATGGGATAGGTTGGCATATTTGGTCGGGGCCTAGAGGGGCTCGGGATTGATTCGGATGGTTGACGGGAAGTTGGAAAGGATTTTTGAAACTTTCTGCTGTGTTGCTGCTGGTGTTTTCGCACTTGCGAAGGTGGAGTCGCAGGTGCGATCACGCAGGTGCGGAAGGGGCAGTCGAAGGCGCGAGAAATTGCTGGGCAAAGAGAGGTTCGTAGGTGCGAGGTGATTGCCGCAACTGCGATGTCGCTGGTGCGGAAAATGCATTGCACTTGTGATGCCGCAGGTGCGGAGAAATGGTCGCAGATGCGATTTTGGCCGTTAAGTTGGTTTTTCGCAGGTGCGCACCTGGGACCACATGTGCGGCCAATATTCCGCAGGTGCGGAAATGACTGGGCAGAATAGTATAAAAGGACCCCCTCCTCGAAATTTATTTAATTTTCATCAATTTGCATGCGGGGGAGTCCGTTGAAGAGGGCTTTGAAAGGAGATTTCCAGATTCTTCAGCTAAGGTGAGTTCTTTGATTTGTTAATCCCGTTCCCATGCTATTTTTACTGAGATTAGGCTTGAAAATTTAAGGTTTTGGGTAAGAAAAGTTGGAAAAATGGGATGACAGGAATTGGGATTTCTTTTGAGATTTTGGAATGGCAATTGTGGTCCGAATTTAGTGTTCTTGGTATGTATAGAACCATGGGAGGACGAGGGTTCTAATGATGTAAAAATTTTCAGATTCCGAGACGTGGGCCCAGGGCTCGGGTTTGGCCGAATTTCGAGATTCTGTTTAAAGTTGATGATTTTCGATTGGGTTGTTCTCCATGAGTATGTTTTGATGATGTTATCTGGTTTTTGGCTAGATTCGGAGCAATCGGGAGCTAATTTTAGGGGCAAAGGCATAGCGGACTAGTGTCGCAGCCCGGTAGAGGTAAGTAATGATCTTAAATTTTGCCCTGAGGGTATGGAACCCCAGACAACATTGTTTCTCAATGAATTTGGAAATGGCGCACATGTCAGATGACGAAAAATGTGGCGCGTACTGATTTTTGGGTTGGACTAGGTCCTCCCCGCGGAAACTATTGAGTTGCGTATTTACTCAAAACTTGTGTTAAATTATGTTTTATGGAATTGTGAAATATTGGGCTATAAGCCATGTTTGGGGCCTCGTGCCGATCTGTTTAGACCCTTTGAGGGTGTTTTACTGCTGTTTTCCTCACTACCTGTTGATGGTTTTACTCAGCTCATTATGTATACTGTTTTATTTGAAACTCAGCTTGATTTACACTACATGAGCATTAAACTGATGTTTTCGGGTCGAGTACCCCGTTCTATTACTTCGCCCGAGGGGCTTTTCGAGTGGTTCCACCGAGTGTGGCCGAGGGCCAAGAGTGATGGTGAGGTGCTGAGTGATATTAGTGCTTGGGCTGAAGGAGCCCCTCCGAAGTCTGTACACACCCCTAGTGAGCACACCGAGTGCAAGTGATTGAGTGATTGAGAGGCTTGAGTGACTGTGAGGTGCTGAGTGATTGTGAGGTGCTGAGGGATTGTGAGGAAATGCCCGAGGGCCTGTTTATGAAACATGTTTTCGCCCGATGGGCTACTTATGATTTCACTACATTCATTGCATACCAAATATTTGTTTTAAAGTTACTAAAAAAATGTGCATTGTTTTAAGAACTTTTATGAAGTTGATTTCGAAGGCGTGATGATTTCGTATATTTATGTATACTATTAGAAAGTAAGGCTGTGTATATTGTGACTTATTGCGACATTAATTTTTATGTGATTCCATGCCACTTAGAATTGATTTATCTCCATTACTACTAAGTTGGCGTACTCACATTACTTCCTGCACCTCTGTGTGCAGATTCAGGAGTAGAGATCGAGCATTAGCTTATATATATATGCCGTAGTGGAGCCGGATCGTGGGGATATAGAGGTAGCTGTTCAGCATTCGCAGCATCTCTGCTTTCTCTTCCTATTGTATTTAGTCTTGATTCAGAGTTTTGTATCTTATTACTTTATTTTGACTCATTTCATTAGATGCTCATGACATGTTGGCTTCGAGTTTTGGGGATGACAGTACTATATATATAAAACTTGCCTATTATGTTAAGTAAACTTTCTGTATATTGTTATGAATTGCTTGAAACTTAAAATGCGATTTTCAAAAGAAATTGTGAACGCGCGGTAGTCGGCTAGCCTAGTTCCACGATAGGCGCCATCACGGCCGGTTAGGATTTGGGGTCGTGACATTTTAATGCATGGAAAATATTATAAACAGATTTTTATGCATCCTATAGAATGAATCTGACCATTAAAGGGGTCAGATTCAACTCTAATGATGCTCTACTACACATAATATAAAAAAGAACATACAAACAACTTGAATAAACCTACACATATCTGGCTAGCACGTTTGAATTTAACATTCAGATTTGAGAAAGAAGGAACTGAATAGGTAATTTTCAGCAGATATAGGCATGTCTATCTATGAAAATGAAGTTATAGTGAAAAGAAATTGAAGAACATTGATATTTCACATTACTTTTTACATTGAGCAGTTCTATTTCATGTAAGATGAAGTTTGAAGTAGAAGAAAATAACAGCAAAGTTGAAGACCAAATAAAGGTCAGAAAAGGAGGCTCTTGTGAGCTTAATAGCGGCAGCAAACAGTCAGAAATCCAAGGAGAGAATACCCAATAGGAATAGCAGCTTAAACCCAAGAAAAATCGAATGTTTTGGAAGAAATCAATAGCCAAAAACTACTCCTTAAACCTAGAACTAGGCAGAATCAAATTTGATACCCACTTGTATTTTTGTTTTTGATTTTTCTATTTCTTCTCAAATTCTAAGGAGAGATTTCAGAATAGAAATTGAAAGCTGTGTATGAAGTTAATTTTTCAGGGGTAAAAATGCAAAGAATTCCCTAAAAAATCTATGTATATTTCCAGATTTTTTAGTAGTAAAAAAATATCCCTTTTAGTGGTAAAAAAATGTGTATATATAGGGGTATTTGGGATAGGATATGCTTAGCATATTCCTTATTCAATAAGCTGAAGAATGGTACAGGTGCAGCTGTCAACCCTATCCTTTTGGGACAGCTGCACCATTCTAGAAAGTTCCATCCCCTAAAATTACCCTTTTAACCCCAAAATATCTGATTTCTTTATTCAACTTGGGTTATTACACCCGAGATCCCTTAACTAAAAATCCTATACTACCCTTTAAAGTCTCTAGAATTACCCTTAGGTAAATAAGGTTAGATCAAATGGGGTTATCTATTAAATTGAGTTAGTTGACCCTAATTAGTTACTTTAGTTAATTAGTTCTTCTTAACTAGTATTAGGACTTAATTGTAAGGGTGCTCAATTACTAACCAATTTCAGACTTGTTTAAGATATTAGGTTAAATAATTAACTCAATTAGGCGATTAGGTTCCTAGAGTTAGTTTTCTAATTACACTATTGGTTATCTTAGTTTCAAGGGTATATTTAATTAATTGAGTATAATTATCTCCTAATTACCTAATTGATTAACCGACTAGCCTAATGACTAACACAAACAATCAATCCACAGTGGATAGTCTTACTTAGGGAAAAACACTGAAACCAACAATCTGAAAACCTAACACGAATCAATCAAGCTACCCATTTGCAATTAAAGAAACATGGCTGACTAATTATCCTAAATTAGGAAAGCATGATTATCATAGAAACCTAGCCATTATTTGACAAGAATAAATTAAAAAATGACTGTCATGAAATATATCTAAAGCTTAAACTTAACCAAGATGAAGAACAGGATCAAGGAATCGAAGGCAATGACAGAATAAAACAAAAATAAAAAAGGAAAATCTAGCCTAAATAGGGACAATTCACGATTTTGACAGTAGAAACAAGAAACAGGTGAAGAAGAAAAAGAGGGGGGGGGGGATCAGTTTGCACACACAATCCCTAAACCTAATTTCAAGAAATCTAGGCCTAAACATGTATATTTCAACTAAAATCAGTCAACAAGCAAGGAAATCGAAAAACTCAGATTGTAAGCAACATTTATACAAAATTAAACCTAAGCAGGATTCAATCAACATACAATCATTTAAGGAACTGGTTTATCAATAAATAAAAATCGGAAACTAAAAAACCTAGGATTAAGAACCTAAATCAGTGATTGAAATTAAAAAGAACACAAACAAAGAAAGAAGATGAAATGAATACTAGTGAACTAGCACAAAGTCTTGGTTGGATTCCGGTGGACTCAACATCGACTCCCACTCGCATGAATTGATAGCTCTTGTCAAGAGCCAATCGACTCATGTGAGTTTGAGTCACAGAGTCGAGGCAAAATCGAACTTAAACGATTTTAGGTTTTTTGGATTCTTAGATCTAAAATAGGTCGAAATAGGGTAATTTTTAGTGAAAATAATGGTGGGATGTGGTTGAGGGGGAGGTGAGTACTTCCTGATGAGAAGTTGGGGGTGGTTAGTTGAGCTCCGCCGTCGGTGGCGATTTTCGGGCGGCGGAAGACGGTGGGAATCCTAGGGCGGCTAGGGTTTCTTTTGAGAGAGAGGAGAGAAGGGTGAGGCGGCTTTAGGGTTTGGGGGGCTTAGACTTTGGCAACTGAGGGTAGGTGGGGGGGGGTTGGACAGTTATATATTAGGTGGCCCTTGAGTTCCTAGCCGTTAGATCAAAATAGATCAAAGGCTGGGATCATTTTATTAAACAAAACGAGGTCGTTTTGGGTGTAACGGGGGTTTGGACCGGGTAATGCCCTTGGCTGGGCAGATGTGGTGTATAGAAAAAGGTTTGGGCTTGGGTTATTTGGCCCAAACCGGGGTTTTAACACTCTAGGCTTAATTAAACTTAATTAATCTAATTAAAACCAAACCTAATTAAATTAATAAATGTAGCAATCAATTTTGTCCTTATTTTGTCTAATTATAGACTAATTAGGAATAAAAGAATTACTTTAATACTCCTAATTATATCTATAGTTTTGTCAGATAAAAATGATTCATCTTAGCAATTAGTTATCAAAACTACATTACCTCAAATAATCATTATTCGTTTGTTATTCAATTCAATTAATCACAAATAATGAGTTTATAATTCATTTATAATAATGGTGCACCTAATTATGCAATTTTAAATAATTTTAAAAGAAGAATTATAAAGATGCAATGCAAAATAATTCAAAATTAACACGAAAATTCAAAAACAAAATTGTAAAATTAATTTATTTTATAGAGTTTTATAGGGGTATATGGTAGGTGAAAAATCACGTGCTCACAACTGCCCCTCTTTTCTCAGAAACACGAAGAGTTTTCGGGCAAAGACAAAGTGAGCAGTCATGAACGACTTTACCCATTCGCATACTCCATCGTGAAGCGTTTTCGTAAAGTTTGACCGAAACCTGCTTCAAAGGTTGCCTACATATCCTTGTCTATAAAGGAATCAGGTCAGTGTAGTTCTGGAGGTTTTGGTAGCTGGGACTACAGGGTAACTGCGGTTTCACTGCGGTTGCTGCTGTTACTGCTTGCTGAGCTCCTTATTACACCAAAATCAAAATGAAAAAGACTAAACTAGCCTATCAGCTATGAGTTACAAAATTCATATCTATAAGTCTTCTGAAGCTTGATCTTGAGTCTTGGTTGTTTCTTCACGCAAACTCTGATCTAAATCTTGATGCTTGTTAGCTGTATGTGCTGGTTAACTCTTATTCAGCTTTTCGGATCAAGAATGGACATACATAGCTTTTGACTTCAATCTGTCTCGAGTAGTCCACCTCTTTTCTGTTTTTTTACTTTGGGGTTCAATTCTTTTCTTTTCTTTTTTTTTTTTTATTCTGAATTGAGACGTCTTCTTTTGGTCGTCTTGAATCCATTGTCCTAAATTATAATCTGCACGAAAATCAAAACAAACGAACGAAATTTTCTACCCCAATTTTCACTAGGAAATTTTCGTGAGTTATTGTAAGGAAATCTACACTACTTTGTTATTGAAAGAGGTGAACATGTTATGTTGCCGTTAAGAAAAGATAACCAGATTATGCTGATGTCTGAGGAGGATCAACGGGTTATGCCAATGTCAAGAAGAAATTACCAGGTTATGCTGTTGTCTGGGAAGTTCAACAAGTTGTGCTGTTGTCTAAGGAGGATCAACGGGTTATGCCATTGTCAAGAAGAAATTACCTGGTTATGCCGGTGTCTGGAAAGGTCAACAGGTTATACTGTTACTCGGGGGCAAAGAGATTACTGGGTTATGCCACTGTCAGGGAATGATCAACAGGTTATGCTGTTGTCAGAAAAAGATCACCAGGTTATGCCGGTGTCTGGAAAGGTTAACATGTTATGCTGTTGCCTGGGGAAAAGAAATCACTGAGTTATGCCAGTGTCTGGAGAAGAAAAGATCACCAGGTTATGCTGGTGTCTAGAAAGGTCAACATGTTATGCTGTTGCCTGGGGGGATCACTAGGTTATGCCTGTGTCTGGAGATGATCAACAAGTTATGCTGTAGTCAAGAAAAGGAAAGATCACTAGGTTATGCTGGTGTCTGGGAAGGTCAACAGGTTATGCTGTTGCCTGGAAGAAGAGATCACTGGGTTATGCCAGTGTCTGGAAAATGTTCAACAGGTTATGTTGTTGTCAAGAAAGATCACCAGGTTATGCCGGTGTCTGGAAAGATCAACAGGTTATGATGTTGCCTAGGGAAAAGAGATTACTGGGTTATTCTAGTGTCAGGGAATGATCAACAAGTTATGCTGTTGTCAGAAAAAGATCACCAGGTTATGCCGGTGCCTGGAAAGGTCAACAAGTTATGCTGTTGCCTGGGAAAAGAGATCACTGGATTATGCCAGTGTCAGGAGGTGATCAACAGGTTATAATGTTGTCAGAAAGATCACCAGGTTATGCCGGTGTCTTCTTGGGAGTGGGACCCTATGTTGGCATTAGCTGAGGACTGGGATATCCTAGGTTGGCGTCGAGTTATATCGGCATCAGATTATGCTGGCATCAACTAGGGAATGGAGACCTTATGTTGGTATCAACTAAGGAATGGAATATCCTATGTTGGAAAATATGTAGCTAGGGATTGGAGACCCAATACCACTTTAGGTTTGGACTGTTTTCAACATCGTTTTCTTCTTTTCTTTTCTTTTCTTTTCTTTTCATTTTATTTTGAGTGAATGTGGGAAATAATTTTGGAGAAAACTTCCCTTTTGGAGTCGTTGATGCAGGACTCCTTCTAGCCCTTGCGCAATTTCTTTTGGTTGCGCCTGCTTTTTGCACGGTTGCTTTTGAGTTGTACCTGTTTCAGATTTTCAAACAGAGAACAATTTGTTAGTTTGGAACTCTAGTTAGTTTTGCGAACCTTGATTTTCAACTACTTGATATCAGCTCTTTTGACGAAGATCTCAACCACTTGCTTGTTTGCTGGGGATTGAGTTTCATCTCTAAATGCCGGGGACCCTGGCCTTTCACTTGCTTTTTCCTTTTGAATTTTCCGAGTTTTGGGGAAGTTTAGGCCTCTCAAATTCTGCTGCAACAGTTAGTCGCGTGGGGCTTAACCTTTTCAACTTTGCTTCGCCTTCATTGGCCTCTCATTTCCGACTCAACTTTAAAGCATTTGGAACACTTCGGCCTTTCAACTTTGCCGAGAGGGTTAGCCATGTGGGACTTAATCTTTCACTTCAATCGCCTTTATAGACATTTCAATTTGATTTTCTCCTTCCAAGAGTTTTATGTTTGAAGCCATGGTCCGTTGCAGACAGTCGGGATCGACTCAATGCCCCTGATAAGGTTTAGTGCCCTTTGCATGTTGACTTGCGTTAAACGAGAACCCTGTAAATCGGTTTTACCATCTTTTCTTTGTTTTACCTTAGAAACAGAGTCAGACTAAAAGGGATTGAAATAAAATAACAAAGAAATGGAGACAATGAATTTTGACAAGAAATATCCCTTTTGGGGAAGAGACGAAGGACTTATCTGGAGTGTACGCGGTCTTCAATGAACATGAAATGCGTCTTTGACTGGATTCCTGATCTATATAAACCATCTGACTCTCATAAATTCGTCACAACTTTTAACTCGAGGTCGAGAAACCTTGTCCCAAACCATGTCGATATCAATCACCCTCTTTTCGATTAGTAGTGCCCTTTTCGGGTTTTCAGCGACTAACCTCTCTCATTTCTCTTCTCACCATCGCCCTGTAGTGCTCTTTGTGAGTTTTCACTAACAATACTCTCTCATTTTTAATTTCTCTACTCGCCATCGCCTTATGGTGCCCGTGTGGGTTTCCACCGAAAAGACTCTCTCATTTTAATTTCTCAGTTCGCTCGTGTTCGATCCAAATAGCTGTATCTTCTAATTTTGACTTTCCTTCGCCGATCGATCAGAAGGACTTGAATAGGATTTGGGGGAAAAAATAATTTGAATTGAATTACAACTTTGGAACTTTTCAGGCGAATCCTTGCCGAATCTCAACACTTGCCCCAACTTAAACTCTTGGGGAAATGTGGATTTTTATTTTGGTGTGACTGAACCCCAGGGAGAGGCTGCCTACGTATCCTTTCGGAATCAAGTCGAACATTGTTGAGGGAAACATTTTGTTTTTGTTTTGATTTTTCTATTGATTTTTCTTTTGTTGTTTTTTTTTTCTTTTCTCTTTTTTTTTCATTCATTTTTTTTTCAATAACACTTTCGGGTTCCAAAGAGGGTAATCAAAGAAGGGTAACTGCTCAAAGGGTTTGCAAAAGGGTTAATGGTGTTTGGATAGAGAGAATGAAAGCCTTCGTCATCTCAATTAGAGAACATTTAATACTATATGGAGGATCAAGCATAGTACCTTTTGACTGCATCTGCATTGACAGCCGTTTCGGGGTCATTTCCTTCGATGTCCCCCAGGTATAACGCTTCTTTTTGGTAGCAATTTCCTTATGATGTATGGACCTTTCCAATTCGGGGTGAATTTTCCTTTTGCCTCTTCGTGATGCGGGAGGATACGTCTTAAGACAAGTTGCCCCACTTTGAAGTTCCTAGGTCGCACTTTCTTGTTGTAAGTGCGGGCTATTCTTTGTTGGCACAACTGCCCTTGGCACACTACGGCCATCCTTTTCTCATCAATCATAGTTAATTGTTCCAGTCGGGTTTTGACCCATTCATCATCCTCAATTTCTGCTTCGACAGGGAAGGAATTTCAACTTCTGCGAGTATTACGGCTTCAGTGCCATAAACCAGTAGGTAAGGAGTAGCCCCAACCAACGTGCGCACGGTCATGCGATATCCCAACAATGCAAAAGGCAGCTTCTCATGCCATTTCCTGGATGTTGAATCATTCTCCTGAGCTTCTTGATGTTTTTGTTTGCTGCTTCAACGACGCCATTAGCTTTGGGCCGATAAGGGGTGGAGTTGCGGTGTGTGATTTGGAACTGTTCACACACCTCCCTCATCAAGTTACTGTTCAGATTCACTGCATTGTCGATAATGATAGTCTTTGGGATACCAAAGCGACAAATGATGTTAGAGTGCACGAAATCAACCACTGCTTTCTTAGTGATAGCTTTGAATGTGACTGCTTTGACCCATTTTGTGAAATAGTTGATGGTGACCAAGATGAATCTGTGCCCGTTTGAGGCCCTTGGCTCGATTTACCCGATGACATCCATTCCCCAGGCAACAAACGGCCAGGGTGCTGACATAGGATGCAGTTCTGATGGTGGTGCATGGATTAAGTCGCCATGTATTTGACACTTATGTCACTTCTGGACGAAACCGAAACAATCTTTCTCCATGGTCATCCAATAATATCTAGCCTGCAAGATTTTCTTTGCGAGGACGTACCCGTTCATATGGGGACCGCATACTCCTACATGCACCTCGCTCATAATCTTTTCGGTTTCTTTGGCGTCTACACATCTTAATAGATTTAGATCGGGAGTCCTTTTATACAGTACTTCCCCACTTAGGAAGAAACTGCTGGCGAGCATTTGGATGATTCTCTTTTGGTCTCCGTTGGCCTGCTCTGGATATTCTTTTGTCTTCAAGAATCTTTTGATATCATGATACCATGGTTGGACGTCGGGTTCTACTTCGACCGTGTTGCAATAAGCATGCTTTTCCTTGATTTGAATCTTCAAGGGGTCAATGTGAACATTACCCGGATATGGCAACATCGCAGCTAGGGTAGCCAGCGCATCGGCTAACTCGTTGTGGCACCGAGGAATATATCTGAACTCGATAGCTTTGAATAATTTGCTAAGAGCTTCCACATGTTGTCTGTAGGGAAGGAGCTTAACATCTCGAGTTTCCCTTTCTCCCTGAGACTACTTGATGATCAAATCGGAATCCCCCATGATCAATAACTCTTCTACATCCATGTCATTGGCCAAGTTCATACCTGTTATACAAGCTTCATATTCGGCAGTATCGTTTGTACAGAAGAACCGAAGGCGGGCCGTGGCGGGATAGTGTTTTCCCGTGGGCGAAATCAAGATTACCCCTACCCTAACACCTTTTGCATTGACTACTCCGTCAAAGAACATTTTCCAGGTGTCAGTGTCCTCTGAGATTACTTCGACAGAATTGAATTCCTTATCTGGAAAATAAGTGCTCAAAGGTTGGTATTCATCATCAACCGGATTCTCAGCTAAATGATCGGCCAAAGCTTGAGATTTCATGGCTGTGTGGGTGACATAAACAATGTCGAATTCTGTGAGCAGGATTTGCCATTTTGCTAATCTCCCAGTGGGCATTGGCTTTTGGAATATGTACTTCAATGGATCAATCTTAGTGATGAGGTAGGTGGTATAAGACAACAAATAATGTAGGAGCTTTTGAGCAACCCAAGTTAGAGCGCAACAAGTTCTTTCCAACATAGTATACTTGGCTTCGTAACTCGTGAACTTCTTGCTCAAGTAATATATGGCCCGATCTTTCTTCCCAGTTGCGTCATGCTGCCCGAGAACACACTCGAAGGAATTTTCTAACACCGTCAGGTATAAAAACAAAGGTCTCCCTAGTTCCGGGGGAACTAGCACTGGCGTATTCGACAGATATTCTTTGATCTTGTTGAAAGCATCCTGGCATTCGTCTATCCATTTGATGGCTGCATCTTTCTTCAACAGCTTGAATATAGGCTCACATGTGGATGTCAACTGAGCGATAAACCTGCTGATGTAATTCAACCTACCCAGCAGACTCATGACCTCCTTCTTGGTTCTTGGAGGTAGGAGATCCCGAATAGATTTTATCTTTGTCGGGTCCAGCTCGATGCCTCGTCGACTGACTATAAACCCTAGTAATTTTCCAGATGGAACTCCGAAAGCACATTTGGCTGGGTTTAATTTCAGATCATATTTACGCAGGCGTTCGAAGAATTTCCTCAAATGCTGCTCATGGTCACCTTGCGTCCTGGATTTAATAATCATATCATCCACGTACACCTCAATCTCCTGATGCATCATGTCGTGGAATATGGCAGTCATGGCCCTCATATAATTTGCCCCAGCGTTCTTCAAACCAAATGGCATGACCCGGTAACAGTAGGTTTCCCAGGGTGTAGTGAAGGCTGTCTTTTCTACATCCTCTTCATCCATCAACACCTGGTGATATCCAGCATAACAATCGACGAAAGATTGTACCTCATGTTTGGCAAAATTGTCAACTAGGATATGTATGTTTGGTAGTGGAAAATTATCTTTGGGACTTGATTTATTCAAATCTCAGTAGTCGACACATACTCGGACCTTTCAGTCCTTCTTAGGTACCGAAACCACATTGGGCAACCAGGTGGTGTATTGGACCACTCGGATTACTCTAGCTTTTAGTTGTTTAGCGACATCTTCTTTGATTTTGTCACTCATGTCTGTTTTAAATTTCCTTTGCTTTTGTTGGACAGGTGGATAACCGGGGTAGGTCGGCAATTTGTGTACCACCAAGTCCATACTTAGTCCGGGCAAGTCGTCATAGGACTAAGCAGACACGTCTTTGAATTCAAATAGGAGTTGAATTAAGGCGTACTTAGTTCCTTCATCCGTGTGGACGCTTATCATGGTTTCTCAAACCTCTTATACATTACCTAAGTTGACGGGTTCTGTTTCATTTAAGTTTGGCTTAGGCTTATTCTCGATTTCTTCCAATTCTCGATTTATTTCCCTAAAATACTCTTCTTCATCATATTCCGATTCTTGATTCATTATTTCGAGGTTAGACAGCGTATTAAGGTCTGAGCATGAAGTCCGCAAGCATGTTATGCTTTTTAAGGCAGCATTATTAGGACTGAAAAATAAAAAAAATAAACAAAAATCAGAAAGAATAATAGACGATGAAATTTTGATTCCATTTCATTGAATTTGAACATAGGAGGGTTTACATTGGAATTCAAAAGGCAAGAAATTAAAAACACTTGAGTTATACCCTGAAATAACTTATAGTGCAGGAAAGATGGCAAAACTGAACTACCGGGACTCCCGCCTGACGGGGAATGGAGTAGCCTTCCAATATTGGAGCCTGGCGTCAGGGCCCATATACTACACTTAAGCAGTGCTGGAGCCTTCTCCTGGTTGGACCATATAGGTCTCATACAACATCTGTCTCCTTACTCCGCAGATTTCTTTAATTTCTTCGGCCGTGAAAGCCTCTTCCTCTTCCTCTACATATTTTGGCTTGACAAATGATTCAGTGATGTGCGAGATAGGCTGAGGCAATACCCAACCATCTTTCTTACGCTGGTCAGCCCATTGTCCATCATCGGGAGTAGCTTGAAACCCTATGCCGAAGAACTTCTTACTGGTAGACAAGGTGATAGGTTCTTTAATGCCGTGACCTCATATTGGTCCGCAACCACAATCTCGAAAGCCTGAGAGACTATGTGCTCACTGCCTTCTCTTGCTTCCAGGCATGGGACTGATGGATCCCTGTAAATAGATTGCTCTTCCTCTCCATGGACCACAATTTCCTGGTCTTCATACTCGAACTTAACCATCTGGTGGAGAGTAGATGGCACTGCCCCTGCTGCATGGATCCAAGGCCTTCCCAGGAGATAATTGTAGGAAGTATCCATATCTATGACCTGGAATGTCACTTCAAAATCTACAGGGCCGATTGTCAAGACCAAATCAATCTCCCCGATTGTGTCTTTCTTGATGCCATCGAATGCGCGGACGCACACATTGTTGGGCCTAATTCTCTCAGTCCCGATCTCCATTCTTTGTAGGGTCGAGAGAGGGAAAATATCAACCCCAGATCCGCAGTCCACCATAACTCTTTTCACATAGTACCCTTCAACTTTAAAAGTTAGGTGGAGAGCTTTGTTGTGGGCAGCCCCTTCTGGAGGAAAGTCATTTTTGCTAAATGAGATCCTGTTGACTTCGAAAAAATCATTCCGCCATTCTTTCCATTTGCTCAACTGTGGTCTCGGCCGGAACATATGCTTCATTAAGTGTTTTGATCAGGATTTTCTGATGCTTGTTTGAACTTATCAGCAAGGATAGAAGCGAGACCTGAGAGGGGGACTTTCTGAGCTGCTCAATTATGGCGTATTAAGATGTTTTCATATTTTTGAAGAATTCTTCTACCTCTCCGGCGCTGATCGACTTCTTAGGCGGAAAGCGTTTCTGCTTGCTTTTGTTCAGTTCTTCTAGGTCGAGGTATTTCTCTGATGAGTTTATCTCACTCGTTTCCCCAGTAACTTCTTTTCCTTTGTATGTCACCACTGTCTTGTTGTAATTCTAGGGGACGACAATAGTATTCTTCACGGGAGTCTGCGACGCATGGCTAATAACAACGGGCTTATTCGGCCTTGGTGAAATTATTTTCCCCCGCGCCACATATGTCCCCTTTGGCACGTACATTTTTGGGCCGTTCATCATTGCTTTGTTGAATTGTAACCTTCTGGGAGGACTTAACACACTTTTTTCCTTCCTGGGTGCCTTGGGGATGTAAAGAACAACGTCTTTAGAGGGTCCCATATTTGTCTTGGCTCCAGCCTTCCCCGTGGCCTGGGGGACGGGGTTACTCTTCTTCATTTCTTTGACTGGTTTGGGTGCCGCCTTGGGCTTTTTCTCCACATCTGCGATGGCGATGATAGCTTTTAAAGCTGGATCAAAATCCTGGTCCTAGAAAATCATGCCAATGATGGGCCCATTATTGTGAGTGGGCAATGGATTGTTCGTTACATTGGGAGCCTCTTCATCCCTTAGCACCACCTTCTATTGTTTTATAAGTCTTTCCACAGCCCGGAGGGTACATCGATCCTCCGTGTCGTGCTCTTCTGCTCCGGAATGATAAGCACAATTGGTACCCTATCTATATGATGGCGATTGAGGATTCTGCCCATTCGGAGGTACGAGCTGCAGGAGTCCCATCTGGACTAACTTTGGGAAGAGGCTGGAATATGGCTCACCAATGGGAGTGAGCTCTTGGGGGTGGAGCTCTATTCTGGTTGTATTGTTGTTGTGGCCTGGGATGCGGCTGAGTGTTCATCACCGCATAGGGAAAATGGGGTGTAGCATAAGTTGCGTCTTGGTGAGGATAGTAATGTTGGGAAGCTTTGGGAAATGGACGTGGGTATTGCCGAGAATTCCTGACATCGAAAACCATCATGGCCCCTTCTTCTTTCTTCTTTCTGTTGGCTGCACTCTTGGATCCGCTTTGGATGGCCTGAGAGATTGCTCTTGTGGAAGATTGGCTCAGGATACGACCGATTTTTAGACCATTCTTAACCATTTCTCCAATTTTGATTGCTTCCGCAAATGGTTTTCCCATGGCGGACATCATATTTTGGAAGTAATCAACTTCCTGTGCTTGTAGAAAGACACTCACCATTTCAACCTCATCCATCGGAGGTTTAACCCCGGAGGCCTGCTCGCGCCACTTAATAGCGTATTCTCTAAAGCTTTCTGAGGATTTCTTTTTGAGATTGGATAGAGAGTTCCTATCGGGAGCGATGTCCACATTGTATTGGAATTGTCGAACAAAGACCCGTGCCAGGTCATCCCATATGTGCCAGCGGGATATATCCTGGTCCATGTACCATTCTGATGCAATCCCTGTCAAGCTTTCTCCGAAATATGCCATGAGAAGTTCCTCTTTCCCACCTGCTCCCCGGAGTTGGTTGCAATACCTTTTCAGATGAGCTACGGGGTCCCCATGCCCGTCATATTTTTCGAACTTGGGGGTTTTAAACCCGAGAGGCAAGTGGACGTGCGGGAGCATGCACAAGTCTACATAGGAGGAACTTTTCTGCCCGCTCAGCCCCTGTATATTCTTGAGGTTCTGCTCAATACTCTTCATTTTTCGAGCCATTTCTTCGTGCTCGGGGCTTTTCTTATCTTGTCCCAAAGTGACCTCATACTGAGGTTGTTGGGGGTATGAATTGGGAGTAACATGAGTGGTATCCAGATGGATGGACGGTGTTTGGAATGTGAATGCTGGTGGCTCGAAGCTTGGCCCAGAGATAGTCGGTGGAGCCGTGGCAGAGATTGGTGGTGCGGTGAAGATGTTGGAAGACACACCGGAAAACAGGGCTTGGGGGAAAACCTTAGAAGGCCTCCCGGCAAAGTGAGCCGACATAGTTGGATATCCAAACGACGTGGTTGGGTAACTTATGGGGATGTTGGGGGTCCCGCCTGTCCTGGGAATTATCTTTGGGAAACGCGGGATGGTACTGGGCAGTTCCCTACCATTGAACCATGCGTCCCACATTTCCAGCATGCGGCAACGTAGAGTCCTGTTCTCTTCAGCTGTTGCTGACTTAGATGTTGGGATGGATGGATTCAAGTCTTCTACGGAAGAGTTGACGATTTATAAGTGACTTTCTGATGTCTTTTCTATGCTTCCTTTTGATCTAGTGAAGTAAGGATGGGAAGCCAGGTTACCGCAAAACCAACCACCTAAAAACACCTTAAATATTGAACCAACAAAATGTTAGGTTGAAGCATTTATCACATAGGGAATCACACGTTTGGGGTATGCAATGCACCTAGGCAATTAAATGCTTTCTATATGTTTTTCAACAGTTGTGTATTTCATCCCGGCTTTATTTATTGGTTTTGAACTTTTCTCCTTTCTTTGTCCTTTTATCACTCTTTTCCTTCTTTTGTTATTATTTTCCGCTCTTTTATTCCTTACCCGGTTTCTTTTCTTAAGGTTATGATCGAATCCTATGTGGATTGCCTACGTATCACGGCTCCGCATAAATCAGATCATCACGTAGTTCAAGGATAAATCTGAAAGGAATTAATATTTTTCTAAAACTTTCATTCATTAAAAAAAATACTTCCAATTACAAAAAATTTCAGCCCACTTTTGGAAATTTAAAATTACAAAACAGACTCAACACATACTTTTCTTGAAAATGTAAAAGCTACAGTGGACTTAGACAAGACTGTAACATGAAAACAAAATACAGACTCGAAAAAACATCAAGAGTACATCACCGCTTCCAATGCTCCAGGGACCAGCGAGGCATCATTCGGCCTTGTCACGGGCCTGCATACCATATCTTGCTGGAGGCGGCATAGGTCATCCATTATCTTGTGGACGAAGATCATTACCGCTGAAACAAAGGTGGTCGGATTCATATCTTTGCATTCCTGGCATTTGGTGACAATGTAATCGGCTATATCACGGACCCTTTGCCTGATGATACCTTTTTCCTAAAGTACACGCCCGATCTGCTGGGATCTTGCCTCTAAAACCTGGGCGTCTTCGTGACTCTTCTCTTGCCATTGTTGCAATTCGTCTTCCAACTGAGCTATCATGGTGTAGCACTGTTCCCTTTCTGTCTTAAATCTTTTTGCTTGCTTGGCCGTTTCATTTTCAAAGGTGGCCATCCTTTATTTTAATCCCATAACTTCTTGGACATGCTTTCTCTTCATTTTCTGCATGAATTTTGCTCTTTCTTCTGCATTCTTTGCCATTTTTGCTCGGACTTGGGTCAAATCCTCTGCGGCTTTGTCCAGGTCATCACCATAGCTACACAACATTTTCCTGAGGCTGGTGACAAGTCTTTCGTCAGCTCTGCTTCTCTCAGGGTTTTTAATGACTATCCTCATTTTCTGGACCTGAGCCCGGAGGGCCTCATTTTCTTTGTTCAACATGTTTCTTTCCCCTTCAGCTGCAACAGTTTGTAGAGTGTTTTCAAATTTGAGCTCCCTGATCTGGGCCTCCAGTTTACTTATTGTAGCCCGGTAGTTGTTTTCCTTCTTTAACCAAACCTAGTGTTCTTGTGTCTGCTCAGTAAAATGCTACACGTGAGGTCTTTTCGCAGGTCGTTCCGGTTCTTGGTGCTCTCTGCCTCTTTTGCCATACCAAGAAGTGTAGGCGGGCTCCATTTCTCCCTTGGGTAAATTTCTTACTCGATTATGAGGTTCTAAAAATCTGCACTGGTTCTAGATCTGACAGACCCTGTCTTCAGGAAATGCAGCTCTCGGACATAACTCAATGGCTTGTTGGCTTAAGTCCTCATCATGTGGAACACCCAGTTGTCTTCCCAACTTCCTTAAGACCCGATGTGGGGTCTATGGCTGAATGCTTCGTAGACCCATTAACAAAATATAGCACACCTCAGCAGACATATTGATAACTTCGCCGACAGGGAGCCATCAGAATGTCCACTCGATTCGTCAATGAACTCAAATGTGAGTGCCAGGCCTCTGTACCCTCAGGAAATTTGTATTCCTCTACCTGAGTACCATGTTCTTCGATACAATTTAAACCGGTTAAGCCATAGTTCATGTAGCCTAGGCGGTGACAGAGGTGCTCGATCATCCAGATTTGTAGGAGCAGATTGCACCCTTCAAAGAATTTTCCTCCAGACTGGCAAATAGTCAAGGCGTGGTAAATCTCAGCTAAAACCATCGGTATAAAGGTGCCATTGGACTTTTTTATCATGAAATCCGCCATCCCCACCAGTCCGATATCTATGATTCCATCACTCCTTGGGCAGATTAAGGTGCCCAGGAATGTTACCACGAAAGCTAGCCCCCGACGGGCTTCCCATTTAGCCTGGTTCTTGTGAGTTAGACCAGTGTTGTCCACTTCATAACCCCGAGGATCTCCATAACATTTGTACAAAAAATAGAAAGTGTAGAACCCTTCGGATAGATGCGGGTATTGGACGTCCCGACTAATGTTCAAAAGATCCAACAACTTATGTGGAGTTACCGCCCTGGGTGCCACTGGATACCGACTTCTAAGATCGTCATTGAGACCATCATACCCTGCTATTTCCTCTAGCGTGGGTGTCAACTCAAAGTCTGAAAAGTGGAATGCGTTGTGGGTGGGGTCCCAAAATGATACTAGAGCTTCGACGATGTCCAACCTTGGCTTGATTTTTAGAAGACTAATAAGTCCGCCTAAAGCTTTTACCGCAGACTTTCTACTAATTTCCCCCAAGTCGCTCTACCACATATGGAGTCCGAAGCGGATTTCCTCGACGGCCCTAAAGGAAATGTTTTCAACTGTATTCGTTCTGCACATTTGTTTTGATTAAAAACCACAAAAATTTTGACCGAATGCAAAAAAAAGTTTTGTAATAAAGAAAATGGACCATCTTTGCGAATACGGCCCTTCAATACTTCGGGTAGGAATTCTTTAGGGCCTTGTTCGCTAGTTGGGTCAAAATTTGGAGAAAAACCACAGGCGGCTACTTTTTGCAAAAATAGCCTTCCAGTGCCCCGTTTGGGCAATTTTGCTATTTATGTAAGAATGGCGTCACCTAATTTTATTTAGGACCATATCTTTTGATTTTGAAAAATAAGATTGGAACCGATGGGGGTTGCCTACGTATCCCACACCGGTGAGAATCAAACAGGGCGTAGTTCGGAAAAATCTTGACTGATTAAAAATATACACCTACTCACTTTGTTTTGGAATATTATTTTCCTTCTTCATTTTCAGAAATTTTGGCAGAGTTTCGGGATATTTCAAATACAAGGATTTTCAAAACAGGGTGAATTTTCTATTCTACCTCACTCTTGGTTTTTTTTGTTTGTTTTTATTTTTTAGCCAGTTAACACACAAATCAAAACAAATAAATGCACACATAGCAGGTAAGATACATCATGATAGTCTTTCATTTCGGGTACACCTGTCCTAGACGGACCCAACCCCTGTGTTGAGTCCCCTAGGTCAAATGCACGTGATGCAGATAAGAGTTCCTATTAGGGATCCGACATGAGGTTTTGTTATTCTAGGTTTAGACCTGGGGTTTTGTTCTAGAACAGGCTTACCCAAGAGGACAGCTCGAGCCGAGGTCGGCGCAGTGTACCGGGAATACAGAAGCTTCACCGGCTTTGCAACTTGTCCGTACCTCATTCTAAAATTTGGATATAACTCTAACAGAAAATAAGTCACACGAAGTGCACACTTCCCAGATGATTTAGAAGACTCAGAGAGAAGAAGGGTTACGACACAGCTTATATGCAATTCAAAGAAGTATCAAAGCGGTAAATATGGCAATTAGCACATTAGGTTTAAACACGTAAAATCAGATAAGGAAAGCCAAAACATAACAACTATATAAGCTCGAATTCTTGAACCCTGAACTAGAGATTCTGGGTTCGATCCCCAGTAGAGTCGCCAGAGCTGTCACACTTCCTTTTTCACCCCCGGTAAATAAATGGTAATAAGGGAGTTTTTCCAATTAAAGTGATATTATTCGGATTTGGGATTTATTTTAGTTTTCAGAGTCGCCACCCGGATTTTTGACGATGTTCCGGGACACCGTTTTATTTTTAAAATCCCAAACCGAGGAAATTTTGACTCTGTTTTAAGTTGTCTGTGACCAAAAATCCTCTGTTAACCCGGGAGAAGGTGTTAGGCATTCCCGAGTTCTGTGGTTCTAGCACGGTCGCTTAACTATTAATATTTGGCCTAAATTATCTGATTATTTACATATTTTAGCCCATTGTGCATTCAACCATTTAATTTTTAACCGCTTTTAGTATTTATGGATTTATCTTGAAACAAGTCACGATGGCGTGCACTTGTTTGTCTTTTGGACACGTTATAACTACGCCACATGAAATGCACCATGTGATTATTATTATAATTTGAAGTTGAAGACGGGGACATGAGTTGTCGCACCCAAGTGTGGATTACGTAGTCAAGACTATGGTCGTGACAGTTTTATAGTGCCTATTTGAGGCGATGTTTGATTATTCTTTATATTTCTATTTGAAGGAGCATTTTAGCATTAAGACCGATTAGGATGTTTATGGATTTATCTTGGACAAGTCACGATGGCGTGCACTTGTTGTTTTTGAACACATGGCAAACACGTCACATGAAATGCACCCGTGATTTCTATGTGAGTTTTTATTAATTGCTTGGAGTTGAGGGTCGGGGGCACGAGTTTCCACTCCCGAGTGTAGGTTATGGTCGTTTGAAGTAATACTCGATTATTTACTAAATTTCAATCTAAAGATGTATTTTTCAACCTAAAAGATATGTAGAAGATTGTTTAAGCTTAAATTCATTAATCTAAAGGACAAAGGGCTTGGGCTATGTCCATATTTTAGCCCAATTGTTATTTTTACTCTCTTTGGCCAATCCTAATCATGGCTATTTGTGAAGGAAGTAAAGCTATATTAATTCCATTAAAAAAACATGTCAACAATGAAAGGTTTAGAAGAAATCCAACATATTATTGATTCACAAATTACATATTTGAAGAGCCAAGTTAACACATTAAGCTATAGTAGAACAATTTTATAAATTTCATATGGCCTAAATACATGCCTTTCAAATCATGATTCATATGTATTAGGTCTTACACGGGATGTTCATACATCTATCGTTGTAAATTCAGAAAATCTAATGAGATGAATTAAAAATGTTTTGAATTACGAATTCCTGTTTATATATTTTTGAAAGTCGTTGAATCTGAAATGATTGTTTTCCGGAATTTTGGTAAATGTTTACAAGGAGATTTCGGACAGACTAATTTGAGCACAAATTTATACGAAATGCTTTTGAATAGCAAATCTATACTTATACATTTAAAAATTCACCTGAGACGAAAAGAAAACAATTTTTATTTTTTTTGGTAAATCATAGGAATTTTAAGAGAACAGATTTTTTAAAACTTGGAGTCTACAGAAAAATTCATTTTTATACTGAAATTATACAAGGGCATTCCAGATCCTAATCAAATACTAACAATCCCTATTATAATAATTATTGAAATGAAGGTATAGCCTTAAGGCTTTTGGGCCTTTGTCTCATCTAGGGCCAATGGCTTGAGAGTCCAGATCGAATCAAGCCTTAGCGGGAGCCCAACTTCATAAAGTGAAGCAATACAAAATTGGATATGAATTCAATAATGTCCAGTCTTTATTACAACTCTATACTATTACATTTTCAACTTTTGCTATGAAATACTACTTCTAAATAATGAAATAAGAAAAGTAAAACTGAGAGGCCGCTGCTCCTATGCAAGCCACCAGTACCTCAAGGACTCAAGCCTGCATTTCATCATTGATTTTTAAAACCATAAGTCTTAAGATTTTAATTCATGGACAACATTATAAACAGATTTTTATGCATCCCATAGAATGAATCTGACCATTAAAAGGTTGGATTCAACTCTAATGATGCTCTATTACATATAATACAAAAAAGAACATACAAACAACTTGAATAAACCAACACATATCTGGCTAGCGAGTTTGAATTTAACATTCAGATTTGAGCGAGAAAGGAACTGAATAGGTAATTTTCAGCATATATAGGCATGTCTATCTATGAAAATGAAGTTACAGTAAAAAGAAATTGAAGAACATTGATATTTCACATTACTTTTTACATTCAGCAGTTCTACTTCATGTAAGATGAAGTTTACATACCTTGAAGTAAAAGAAAATAACAACAAAGTTGAAGACCAAATAAAGGTCGGAAAAGGAGGCTCTTGTGAGCTCACTAGCGGCAGCAAACAGTCAGAAATCCAAGGAGAGAATACCCAGCAGGAATAGCAGCTTAAACCCAAGAAAAACCGAAAGATTTGGAAGAAATCAATAGCCAAAAACTACTCCTTAAACCTAGAACTAGGCAAAATTAGATTTGATACCCACTTGTATTTTTGTTTATGATTTTTCTATTTCTTCTCAAATTCTAAGGTGATATTTCAGAATAGAAAATGAAAGCTGTGTATGAAGTTAATTTTCAGGGGTAAAAATGCAGAGAATTCCCTTAAAAATATATGTATATTTCCAGATTTTTCAGTATTAAAAAAAATCCCTTTTAGTGGTAAAAAATGTGTGTATGTATAGGGGTATTTGGGATAGGATATGCTTAGCATATTCATTATTCAATAAGCTGAAGAATGGTACAGGTGCAATTTTCAACCCTATCCTTTTGGGACAACTGCACCATTCTAGAGAGTTCCATCCCTTGAAATTACCCTTTTAACGCCAAAATATCTGATTTCTTTATTTAAGAAGGTTCTTGGGTTGTTAAACCCGAGATCCCTTCACTAAAAATCCTATACTACCCCTTAAAGTCTCTAGAATTACCCTTAGGTAACTAAGGTTAGGTCAAATGGGGTTATCTATTAACTTGAGTTAGTTGACCCTAATTAGTTACTTTAGTTAATTAGTTCTTCTTAACTAGTATTAGGACTTAATTAGTAAGGGTGCTCAATTACTAACCAATTTCAGTCTTGTTTAAGATTTTAGGTTAAATAATTAACTCAATTAGTTGATTAGGTTCCTAGAGTTAGTTTTCTAATTACACTATTGGTTATCTTAGTTTCAAGGGTATATTTAATTAATCGAGTATAATTATCTCCTAATTACCTAATTGATTAACCGACTATCCTAAAGACCAACACAAACAATCAATCCATAGTGGATAGTCATACTTAGGGAAAAACACTAAAACCAACAATCTGAAAACCTAACATGAATCAATCAAGCTACCCATTTGCAATTAAAGAAACAGGGCTGACTAATTATCCTAAACTAGAAAGCATGATTATCATAGAAACCTAGCCATTATTTGACAAGAACAAATTAAAAACATGACTATCATGAAATATATCTAAAGCTTAAACTTAACCAAGATGAAGAATAGGATCAAGGAATCGAAGGCAATGACAGAATAAAACAAAAATAACAATAAAAAGGAAAATCTAGCCTAAAAAGGGACAATTCACGATTTTGACAGTAGATACAAGAAACGGGTGAAGAAGAAAAAAAGGG